>JAQGAH010000313.1:0-49084 GCA_034696885.1 Lepidocyrtus paradoxus | reverse complement strand
AAGGCAAAAGGACGCTTGTATGGTAATAGTTTTGATGAAAGACAGAATAGTTTCATGAAAACAGGGGCGATGTTTGGTGTGGTTCTCACTCGTTTCCTGTGAACGAGCTATAAGTTTTAAAGTTCATACCGTTCCGCTTTAATTTTTTGTCCTTTTTCGGTGGCCTTCCCACTTTTCTCTTGGGAGGGGACACATGTGTTATCTCCGTAATTCCTGACAGACTCCCTCCGGAAGATTTGGATTCCGAGTCGTTGTCCGTGTATGAGACGGAGTCTGTTGTTGGGAGAGAGAAAAGGTTAAATTAAAAGTTATAAAAATTAGGGCAGGATTAGGAATGGTTGGATTGGAGTTTCTCGTGTTTTATTCCTACCTGTGGTGGATGGAGATTCTCCCTTCCGGAATAATATGGATGAGTAGTCTCCCGGCTCGCAATGGAGGTCATCCCAAGTCGATGAATAGTCCTGATGATGAGGATGTCGATGCTGGGGATTATGATGATGAAGGCTAAGAGTGTGTGGGTGAGGCTGATGATGCCCTTGGGCTAATACCCCAGGAGGGGGACACAACTCCAAATTCTCCCCACCTAGTGGAAAATGATTAGTACCGCAGGCACAACCGGGGGAACATTGCGCCCCACCACCAGCCGGGAGATGATGATGATGCTGGTTACTCATGTCGAGGAGGAGAACACCATTATTGTTGTCTTGACATTGGGCCGTCATCCCGGATACGGTCTGAAGATGGGAATGAGATGTGAGATGGGCTGGATGGGGTGGATGGTGGGGATGATGCTGGTGATGGCCATGTGAGGACTGCTCATGGCCCTGATGATGATGATGGTGATTGGGATGTCCATCAGACAACGAGCCGTTTGCGGGTGGATGGGACATGTCCGAAATAAATGCGTCATAGCCGCCCTCCTGGAAAGGGTGGGGGGCCTCGGAGACTGTATTCCATGCAATTGTTATTTTAAATTAGAGATTTGCCCTCATTTACTCAAAGGCATCTTATCTTTAAATTGAGAGCTAATAATTTTTCTAAGTCAAAAGTTGTAAGTACATTTGTGAAACGGGGGGTCCATCCCCTGAAATCCATCAAGGAGGTGACACTCTGTCGACGTTTGGCCGTATGGATCCCCCAGCGAAGGGAGGGGTGCCAGGTAGGAGGAGGTTGACGACGTGGTCGAGGAAGAGCTGGGGGATGATGAGCTCGTGGAAGTGGAGCTGGGGTAGGAGGTAGATGGAGCTCCATCTGAATGGTTCGGGTGACGGTGGTGGTGATGATCATGGTGGGGTTCTCCGGTGTGATGTATAATTGTGGTCGGGGAACAAGCCCCTCCTCCTTCCTCTGTAGTAGGACCGTTATGGCTACCCCCAGCATTGTTCAAACTAGGCTCTATCAAGTCCATTATATCCGTCGTCTCGAGCTTTGTTGGAGGAGGATGCGCCATTTCCGTATCCCACATCCCGATGTAACACTGTCAAGTCACAGAAAAATCAAAGTCAACCCACAGCTCCTTTAGCACTCAATTTCTCTTTCTTTAAGGGCTGAAGTGAATAAATGTAAAGTTGAGACCTACCTCTGAAAGTATATTGCCTGGCGCCACCGGACTCAGGGAAGAGCTCATTTTGCAATCCAACATATTGAGCTGCGCTCCAAATCCCTAAATCACATCAAACAAAATCCAAAAATTTATACAACTCCCATCCAATTTGCAAACTACAAGATAACTAACTACACGAGCACGTTGCCCTCGAGAACTGCTTGGTCTGCGTTGTCTCTGGATCAACAGCCTGACCATGACTAAAACTGTCAAACTCTCACTCTGCTTTATCATAGCAATTAAGAAAAAATGTATTGGGCTGAGGATTTACATCGTAAAAATGGCTGTAGTCAAATATAGTAGAGTGATACGTGACATGACTTGGCTTTAAAAAGGCATTAGAGTTAGGCCATATTAGCATAGCATTAACTAAGTATTAACCACTTGCCCATACTCTCATCAAAATGTGTACTCCTTCACTCTTCCACCAAACCGGAAGTTAAACCGACCACACACACACACACATTTAATTCAGTCATCCTAGATCAACCCAACGTAACTCCAGCTCATATTGATGAACGTTGTAATCTTGAAGAAAATTGGCAATCAAGGCCTATTAGGAATCCGCTACTCCCAAACCTAAACATTTTTTAAAAATTGCAATGTAATTAGACGCCTAACCCAGTCTTTTATGATGTCATTGGAGCCTATGGAAAATGGCAGTTAGTGTCTTAAAGTACGCCAGCATGTATAAAAAATCCAGATATTAGCCAAAGCTGGAGGGAAGTAGTCCCGCATATTCAAACGTATAATTAATTACCCAGGGGTGATAGTTATGATGATACAAAGTGAATCCCAAAATTCATCCAACATCCAGCACTCAAAAGCTGACTATTTTTAACTTTTCTTTACACTAATACAATTTGTTTTCCTGTTAACTTCCTCCTCCGCTGGTCAGGGAAATTCCGAGTGGGTCACCAATCCACAAAGCCCAAAATTGTTGACACGAGAGTGAGGAGGATTGGTCTGAAAATCCATGAGTGTACATATGAACTGGGCAGAGTGAGTTCAGCAGAAGGACAGCGCAGCGCAGCGTCGAGAATGAGACGGAGCTCAGCAGGCTGTCGAACAATGGCCAGTGACAGTGACAATAGAGTTGGGTTGGTAGGGAAATATTCAGCGAACGGAAGGCTGATATTGATGATGATGATATTGATGATATTGATGAGTAATGATTAGCCTCCACACGATCATTGACATGTGTGAAGAAAAAAACATTTCTGAAGAAAGTTTAATGGCCGTTTCCTCTCCACATCCACAGGGAGGAGGAGTAAGGAGAAATAGGGAATCATCATCATTATCATCAATGGGATTATCGTGGATCCCCAATAAATATCGTAGCGTTGACCACAATTTACGATAAAGGGGAAGTAGTAATTAATTTGGAAGCAGTCTAACCCTATTATCCCCACATGGCCAATTATTAAGTATTACACGTTATGGAGACTAGTCAGTTGAAATTTGTCACTCGCGTAATCACCATCAGCATCAGAGATGAAATGTTGGAGTGTTGGAGTGATGACATCAGATTCACTGAGACCTCTGATGACAGGCAGATATGCACAAAGCCACTGAGCTGAGCTGAGCTGGCTAATGAATGACTGGATCGGCTTTAGTGAATGAATGAGCATGGCTAAGATGTCAACTGGCTCATTTTGTGGGTGAAGTGGAAATGGGACAGGTTGTTACGGCTAATGCGAAAGTGGAATGATTGCGTGAGATGATATGTGATGGCGATATGGCATCCACCTGTGCAGCTCGTATGGGTCATTTAACTTTCTTCTTGTTTGCTTTTGAAAATCCTAATATTAGCTTAACTCTAAACAGCTACAGATATACGTATGAATGGTTTAGTTGGAAGAGCCACTCATTAAAGCTGCTAGAATTGGATACTTTCAAGCCATTTTCGTCATGGTGGGGCCATCTGGACCTGGATTTTAGTCGCAATCGCAATTTAGTATTTGTAATCGAACAAGATGAACAGCTACTTCCTAACCGACTAACTGTGTAAGCTTGACTGATGACGTCATTTTGCTAGTTCAGGTTAAGAAATCATGCATCAGCATCAGCACTAGGCCAGGCAGGTCTTTAGTAATTCCTTGCTAAAAACTCGTACAACTTTGGGGCACCCTGAAGCAGATCAATATGGACTGCTCCACTTCCTTAGGAGGGATGGGTGGGTGGAGTGGAGGAAACATTAAAATAAATTACTACGCAATGTATTATGCAAAAATGCAATAAAGTCTTGATTAGTTATTTGCTATTTACAAACGTTTTGCACAGAATGCCGTCGCCGTCGTCATTCCCACTCACTCCCGATTCCCAAATCTGTGCTTTTTAACCAAAATATTGTGTAGACCTAACAACCTATCTCAATAAATATTTCCCTCATTATCCTCTTCCTGGCGGAGTGTGGTTTTTTCTCTTGTTCAGTTCGGAGTTCCGTCAAAGCCAGTATTGGCCATGTCAGAGAGTCAGAGATAGAACAGTCGCTTTGGAAAACTTTACTATTTACTTCCGTGATCTTCTTTTCCTCCATAATTTGAGGTTTTAAAGCATTAAAAAATGGAGTAAGCTGTAATGTAATCCAATAGCTTGATGGCCAATTTTTGCCAGAGCCAATTAAAAGAAGACTCTGTATTTGGGTCACACATTTGCAGTAGTTCCAGCTCGCTGCTTAGTCTTGCCTACTTTTGAGATAACCTACTAACAACATTACTTAACGAAACTCACGCAACTGTCTAAAATTTTGAAGACCTACTTTCCCCCTACATGGAGAAAAATGCTTCCGTCTTGGTCAAATCTTCCAAGTAGGCCAACGCGTAATATCTGAAAATCCCATCCAAATTTTAGGTGAAGCCTGTTCCGCTTTGGAAACCATCTAACAACAAGCCAAGATGAAAGCACTTAGCACTTACTTGCATCAAACTCAAAAGTCTAAATTAGGACTAAACTCCATTAAATTTTGCCTAACCTATCATTATTTTCATTATCCCTCTACCAGCTACAACATTTCAGTTGCATTCCTATTTTTTTCGACCTTGGCAACAGCTCTACTTCTACTAGGTACAAGTTGTACAGCCTGTGTGTGGACTGTCGACTGTGGACCAGTCTGGAGAAGTGGAGAGGGGGCCGAAAAGGTTAAATCAACAAAGTGGAGAACAATCAACAGGCTAGGGGAGGGGAGGGAAGAATTCAGCACATTTTTCTCAACTTTAAAACTGGACATTAAAGATATTAAAGTGAAGAAAATATTCAGTCGCAATATGCAGATATCAATACGTATGACTCATATCTACATAGTATCTTGGAGATGTTTACTATTTTGCACATCTTGATGATATATGGCTAATGCAGAAGACACGGCCATCATCCATCCATCAGCTCAATATTCAAATCCAACACAACAAACCAGTTCATATCCATTTCCAGTTATCATCATTCATCATTATGTTCAGTCTTCATTATCATTCTCAGCATCAGTTCTACCAATCCATTAGCGATTTCAAAAGAAAAAACAGTCCATTTCATTCATGCTTTATACTCATCCTATCATCCCATCATGCATAGCTGGTATCGCTGCGTTGTCTTAAATCAAAATCTGCATTAGACTTATGATTTGGAATTTGGCTCTGATGATTGATAATAGTTAAAGGTGATATGCATCCCTGCCTAAAGCGTAGTAAGGTGAGCTGCTCCAAACACCTGTCCATGTCCATGTCCATGTCCATGTCCATGTCTCTAGGTCAGTGGATTTAAATAAAAAAAGTTTGCAGCTTCTCCATCTCCATGGATGGGTTCACCTTGATACTGGGATCCTGCTATGTAATTAAGCCTTTGTGATATCTGTCGTCCTTCCACCAGTCAAGAAAAAACAGACTAAAACAAAGCAGAAATCAAAAAAAATGCAAAGAAACGTATGGTTCGTGGTTCGGAATTTGCTGGAACATGAGCATTTCGCAATAGTCCAAATTATGGCAAAGAGGGCCAAGACGTAGTGGACTGAGCGCCATACCTCCACTTGGCTGTGGAGTAAGTGAAGTTTTGTGGATGGACACGGGGCTTGCTTTGCTTTTGATAAGCTGACTCTAGATGGGTAATGGGCTGAAATATCTCATTACTTGGGATGGAGAGTGGAGACTATGGAGAGGAGCTAGCTCGTGGTCGAGATGGAGATAATGATAGATGATGGTGATGATCACTCCTAGTCCTCTTTGCTCTTCGTCCAAGTTTGCTTGCTTGATGGTGATGATGAGGATGAGGATGATGCAATAGCAAACAATCCAGCCAGAGGATAATTCATGGTTGCGTGCTACCAACATTTTTTTCTCTCTAAATGTCAGACTAAAAATGAGTTCCGTGTGAGCTGAAGACCTCTGCTGACTAAAATTTCCCTTCCAGTGATGTGATGATGGTAACCCATGGTAAGGCTCAAGTACATATCATTCATATCGTGTTGTGATAACCTGGAGACGAGTGGAGCAATCAGCTAAATAGAATCATGAATGACTCTCGAGGATTTTGATTGCTCTTGATGAAGACATGCTCTCAGTAAGAAATAGGAATGGGGTGAACAGATGAGGAACTAGGGAGAACGCCTTGCCCCCTCAATGAGCATCTCAAATTTTTAATCAGTTCTCATTAGTCAGTATAGTAGCTTGCTGACTTGCACCCATTTAGAAATTTAGAATTGGAGTGTCAAGACATACGGCCACGGTTCTGATCTGAGGTGGGTGAATACACAAGGCTGATCCGATCAGTGATCACTGATCGGTTAGAGAACAACCAGAGATTTAACCTTGATTAGATCATTCTGATCAGAGATGAGTGCCGTTTGTTGCTAAATTGTTTCCCAGCCATAGCCACAGCCAGACAACAATTCTGCTAAATTTGTACAAAAACCATTTTTCTTTTTCTGTCCATCTGATCGATTACATATTTAAATGACTTGGGATTGAGCCTTCTCCATAAGCATTACCCAGTCGGGTTCCCAACACTTATTATTATTGTTTCCGTTTTACTCAACTGACTTTTTTTAGTTTTTTTTTGCAATAGAAAAATGTTGAGATTTTGCTTAGATAACTAACTACTTACAACTTCTGTGGAGGGAGAGAGTGGAGTATAGGTTAGGTTAGGTCTGGATGGACTCGACTAATTTTGTTGTTGGCTTTGGATGGGAATGAAAAATGAAAATGAGAGTCGCTGGAGCGGAGCGTAATTTTTTCAGCTGAGGTTAGGGTTATCATGAAACGGCACAGGTAACTCAATACTTGTCCTTCCCCACTGCCCTATACCAAGTGATGTGCTTAGTTAACTTGGCAAGTAGGAGTGGGTCAGTTCTCCTGATGATGATGACTGTGATGAGCTAACCTAACATTTTTTGGTTGAGATGGCAAATGAAGAGGAGCCAGCCAGCCTAACATAAAAACGTTCAGAAATAGTATTGATAAATGATATGAAGGAGGTTGGGAGTAGCTAAAGTGACTGAGCTCTGTTATGGCATAAAAAGCATTTTTTTTCCAACAAGGTCAGGTACCTACTCACCCAAACAAAGTATTAGATAGCTCAGTAGGTTCAAATATTATTTTTATAAATATTTCATATTTTGGACTGGCTGATTTGTTTCAAGTGAGGAAGCTCAGTTTGCCCCTGATCAAGTGAAGAGATCCAATCCATGTCTACTAATAATATCAGTCCAACCAGACTAGACAGGTGGGGCTTTTGCAATGATTTAAAAAGGGATATAGCTCTAAGCTAATTATGTATGATTGGCTGGAAATCAGATACTAGAAAAAATATGTATTTTATTACATGTAAACATGCTTAAAAAATCTAATACTTTTGCACACGTTCCCAACTTATTACTAATTCCTCCACTAAACTCCAATTTCAATCTCATCTCATTCAACGTTGCACTTTTTTGTTTGACTCTGTAAACAAGCGTTAAATGGATTAAACTCTAAAGATGAAAGAACATTAAGTGCATTTCTAATTATAGGGGCGCGCACGCGGAGAACTAATATTGATTACTGCTATTAATATTTACTTCAAAATTTGCAGAGGTTAGCAATGTGCTTAGCTCCATAATAATATTTAATTGCTATTCTGCAATCAATCAATATTGCAGGATTGACTTTTATTGCTTTTGCTGGCTCTAGCTAATTAAATCATCAGAGTTGAGAGTTAACTACGTTTTTAAAAAATATTTAATTCACGGGCTTATTCTTTGCATGCATTCTAGACGTCATCATTTTTCTCTTCTATTAAGATATGCGTATATACGAATAGATTTTTTTGCAAGGGAGACGGACTCAACGGCAACAACAAGAAAACAACAATTAAATGGAACTAACTGCCTAGCTAAACCTTATTGTGAACAGGTGTCCGCCTAAACTAAGATTAGGGAGGGTGGAATATATCCGAGTGGAAAAAAATAATAAATTTTATTACCCATCTCATATTCCAATTTCAGACAGCTCTGAAGGAGCTGAGATTGGATTCCAACTAGGTCCTCAGATCTTGCTGTGGATGATAGTGTGTTGGAGTTAAGATGAAAAATAATTGCAATGCTCGCTAGCTTTACAACTAGCCCATAAACGTAGATAACTGCTCAGTGATTAATTTACTGTAAAATGATAGTTAGCAGTTCTGAGCTGTGCATAAAACATGCTTTTCAAATGTTTTTCCAACATGGCCTAAAATTAAGAACAGAGTCAACAACAATCCCATCTCCCATATTCTCTGATTGTGCAGAAGCTTCCGCAACGCTTATAAATGTCGAAATGTCGAATACTAAATTAGTAGATGGAGTCCTTACTTTTGTTTGATATTTGCTGTCGCTACCAATTTGTTGATGGTTTAGTAATAATAAAAGTGGGAATGGAAGCTAACGAAATGGGCGATTAAAATGAGTTATTGTTATTGGATATATTTATTGAGCATCAATTCCGATTGACGGAGTTTGAAAAGTGATTTGAGTTTGTGTGAGCATTATACATGGCTAATTTTTTTGCCGACAGTTACAAACAGTTTGTATAGGTAGACAATGTAAGCGCCATGTCTGTGCGGAACAGAATATTGAAGACGTATTGGATGGGATGTAAGGCGGCTGGCTCCTCAGCATAGAGTAGCTGCCAATTATTCGCTCATCTTTCACAGTCACAGCTACACTTTGAGCAAGTGTTAGCGGTAAAAAATGGCCTTAACTCGGCTTGTTTGAAGCTGTTTGATTTTTGATTTGGAATAATAAACTCCTTATCTCATTATGGGCCACTAATCAAAATTCTTCTCATTTGCCCCATAACACACCTAACTTATAAGATAAGGAATGGCGAGCCCTCCCTCCCATGCACAGCTTCAGCTTCTCAGCATTTATTGTCAGCTCATCTTCTCTGCTCAGTTCATTCAATTATCCAATCCCATTGTCATTGTCAATTGTGATTCTGCTGCTCACTCCTCACGCTATATTCTCACCCTCATGCTATGCCACCTCAGCTATCCTCTTCCTCTCCCGTCCACCTTCAAAACCTTCACCTTCCTTTTAACCTACGCCATACATTTATATCCCCTTCAGCCCCTCTAAAAATATCTATTTACTTTAAACAATTAAAATTTTCCCGATTGTAAGCTGAGCAGAGAGCTGTAAATTGACCTTTGACATGGTTGATTAGTTGATTTGAAAGTTTGACTTAATGTAATGATCAAGTGCAAGGGGAATGATGGCTAGGCTGTAGCATGGTGATGGGCAGCTCAATTGTTCAGTTAAAAGAAGAGAATTGCCCGTTTCATCATGATCTTGATCCCCTGTTCAAGTAGTATCCTTGCCACTTGCACCTTTAGTTAATTATCCCATTATACTAGGATGGAGCATAACAATGTGGAGTGGGTTGGCATGCTGCAGCAAAGATAAATAAGAGCTAACAAAATTCTTTCTCTTGAGCTGAGGCAGAAGGATTCTGAGCTAAGAGGAGTTTTTTTCTCACAATCAAAAAATCAAGCCATACCGCATGATTATCACTGTCATGAATGATGATCATCATCCACCCCCCATTCATAATCGCTCAGCTCAGCTCTCATATCACGCATAAAAACTTGGTCTCAATTCATGCCAACAGAGTTGGACTAGTTAGTAGTTCACTGGATTAGGAATATTATGATTATGATTATGAAAGAGTCAAGTCGTTTTCGTGGTTTGCTCATTATTATTATTATTATTATTGAAGATATTAGAATACATGCGGACATGTATGAAAAAATGAGCTATTCACTATTCAGATAGAGCGCCCGTCATCCCATCATTGAATTATTTGAATTCCCTAACCTCTCCGTTTCGTCCTTCAGTCCTATTTTTCTCTCTTAGAAAGAGTGGTTGGGAAAAAATGGAGAAGAATGCTGAATGTGGAACTGGTCAAAGGAATAATAAATATTGGAGCGGTACAGTCAAGTAGAAACTGAAAAACTCTCCGTCACCACACAAGGAGCAGAGTGACCTTCACAGGAAACAAAGTCCTTGCTCCTTTCCTTCCACTCCAGTGTGGAACGGAACTTTGGGAGAGGAATGAGTATGTATATCAGAGTATCAGAATATCCATATTTCGTCTCTTTCCATTTTTTATGCTCATGCGCTGGTTGCTATTTTGTTATTGGTTAGGAAATGTGGGAAGGATTTGGACAGTTGGCACTCCACTTTTAAATCTTACTCAAAAAGTTAGACCATTTCCAACCCTTTTCATTCCCAACCTCCAACCCTATAGGGATACAAACCACCTTATATCTACCTAGGCCAGTAAGATGTGTAAGTTTACCATTTTTTATTTTAGAGTAGGAACCCTCCCTCCAAAATTGTTCAGATACCTTCTAATCAACCTGTACATTGTACATAACGTCATGAATCGTGAATAGGAATAATAGGATCGTATGAATTTATGAAATATCTTTCAGCATCGCATTTGTGACTCAGCCTAACCTTTCCGCTTCAAAATCTTTTATCAAAATCAAAATAATTAGTAATTAGAAGTTAGCAATTATCAAGTTTGGTTTACCTCGAATCAAGATTACTTTCACTCGTCAAATCCAATAACTAAGAGCCGTGTCGGGAATTGTATTTCACTCAACAAAAGTCAAAAAGTCAACCAGTTCCAATCAATTTATCCACATAATTTTATCCCTCAACTCAATAATCCCGACTCATTTGAACTTGGACTAAGTGGCAATGAACTGTTTGCTAGTAGGAAGATGGCCATTTTTCGCACTGAACTTTAGAACTGAGCGATAGATAAACAAATATCCCCGAACTTAGATAACTAGTTCACTATTCCAGGAACCATTAAAAACTGAGTTCTGACTCTGATGGGATGATCTGACTCTCCTCTTCCCCCTCAACAGATGAATTGTCTTGTTGTAAATTGTGAAAGGGATTGGAGAGAACAGGATGATCTGTGCGACCACACAGAAGTTGAATATGTCATGGACTTCCACAAACCTAGTTGGGGATTACCAGGCAAAAGATGTGACGAAGACATGCTCCTACTTGGTAAAATAATGAGAAAGGGAAAGCGGAAACCGCACCAACCCATCATCCCCACCACCACCTTCCACTTGTCCGCAGTAGCCAAGACCACCGCTCATATCCTACACTCTGTCCTCAATCCCACTTTCCCAATGTCCATTCCACAATCAGAAACTACTAAAATCCTAGTCGTAGTTCAGAGCAAGCCCAACCTAACAAATACTTTTTTTCAAAGAGTAGGACTGGATGCAGGGAGACAGTCCCTTGGAATCCCAAATCACCTTCACAATCCCTAAAAATGGGACATGCGGGGTTATCCTCACCCTCCACTCATTTCCCAACTCATATTTAATCCTAACCTAACCTACCATTCATTCATCCCCTAAATATAACGAACAAGATCCAAGATCCAAGATCCAAACTATCCAAACTATTCACCAGCTCAACTTGAAGAGTTAACTAAGTATTGTTAGGTTATCAATTCGGGAATGTTGCCATTTCTCATCCACTACTCAATACTCCATACTCATTTCACATCACGAAGAGGCACAAACAACTTTTGCAAACTGCTCACCTTCAATCCCTTTATGCAATGGAGCCTCTTCTCCATGGAACGGTTACGATGCATCTGAGGAGAGGAAAAAAATTCCGCATGCCTTCTCATCATCGTCTCACATAATCGTAATGATTCAAAGCGTCGCGTCATCGGCAACAAAGCCTAGCTCTACCTCCACCTCAGATATTTGAGAGCTGCTGCTACTGCGCTAGCGCTGGTGCATTGTGGAGGAGCGAGATCGTAAATCGTAAATCCTGAATTGCAATAGACAGCTACATACTTATATTTACGGCTAATGGAATGCTAGTATAATAATAATAATAATAACGAGAATGATATATACCTCCATTATCAACATCTTAAATACATAAATTCATTCTCAGATTGCAAAAAAAAACTTTTATTGCAACAGTAAAGATGAGGATGATGATGATGATGCGAATGATGATGAGGGTGAGGAATGACGGAATGAGAGGTAAAACAATGCTCAAGATTAAACATGCTCCATGCACAAGGAGGGTTGGTTAAGATGTAGAGCTGCTTCTTCAACTCCGAGTCTGGGAGTCTGTATGTATCTGTGCCACTGATGGCTCCAATCTCGACCTCTCATTCTGAGTTCCCAATAAGCTTTTTATCGTTTCTCCCCCTCGCACAATATGCTGCGCTAAATATTAAGGAAGAGGGCTGAAGCAACCAAATTTGAGCTGCTGGATATTAATGCACTAGAGAGAAAGAGAGCGAACTAATGTAATGTGAGGTTTATTGTTCAGCTATTAAAATCTGTACTGTATGCTATCTGAGTGAATACTGACTGAGTCTGACTGCACTACATTCAGAACAAGTTTTAATGGGATATTGGTGGCTGATGAATGGAATATGATGATGATGATATGAGGATAATGAGTGACCAGTGATCAGTAAATGGATCATTTTATCCATCCTGAGACGCATTCGGGAAGATTGAATTATTGAATATAGCGGATTGCAAAAGCGTTTATATGGCTAATAATCATGATGGATGCAAAATTTATGTTGGCTTCGGCGAGTTTAAGGTAGATAAAGAGAAAAGCATTATTCGGAATCGGAATGTTCATTCCAGAGTAAACAAGTGCTGCCCATGCCTGGTGCAAGCACTGAGCAAAAATAGGATGAATTGGGAAGATTTTGCAATTTGCTCAAGCGATTTCTGAGTATTCTGAATTTGCGACTTCCAGGTTGGCTATATTTCATAAGAGAAGCAGTTTGAGAGATGAAGACTATTTGAAAAGGATCTTGTCTTACGAGAGGATGATAGTGGCTGGTGACCAACGGCAAGGAAGGGTTGACCAGCGTTGTTCCAGAGCTCATGTTACTCTTCATTTTCATATTTTCAGGGGCAGGTGTTCGGAGGGTTGAAGTTGATGGGGCTCATTGATATTGATATGTAGAAAGGCGTGGAAATTGTCTCAGTTATAAAAGCTCTCTTCTGTCTTCTGTCCAGCAACAGCAACAAAAACAAAGTAACAAAGTCAAAGCTCAAATACGTAACAAGTAGAGTCACTAGCCAAAACACTCCAAATTCATCATTACTTCCGTGTCCGACTTTGCTATGAAATCATAAAGTGTGGCTGATTGCCCCGCTATCCTGGAGTCACTGAATTAATTAGGTCGAGTTTTTGGAGCTTTATAGCATCACTTCCGGTAGACGTCGATGATAAGATGTAAGACGAAGAGCTCACCTGACCGCTCCTTCCATAGAATAGTTGTTGGGCTCTTTCCTCCTAGTTTCCATGCGCGTTTGATCGACCTGCGCTGCGCCGACTCACCTATTCAAAGAGTTGGAAAGTTGAAACTAATTATTAATTGTGTCAATTCCGCTGCTCTACTATCTGAGTTTGGGAGTTTGAAACGCCATGACATCATCACCAAAGAGAGTGAACTAGGAGGGAACTGTTTCCAAAGCTGATGTTGGACGTAGTTAGGAGCTTCCCATTCAGGTAGAGTTATTCCCAACTCCCAACCAACCATCCATACATCTAGCTTGAGCTAGAGCAAGTTTTTTTTAGCTCTCGCTCTACAACATTTTCCGTCAAGATGGTGCCAATTTCAGAAAAATAGCACCTTTTCCCCTTTCATTTCATCCCATAATTACTAAACTCTAGTGGCATGTTTTGGACTGTTCTAGTCATTTGCAAGGAGCACGAACACTTATTTACCCATTTCGGTAAATTTGATATAAGAGGGAAAGGTTCAACCTTAATGAAAATATCTAATTAAACTTCGCTCTCCGAGCTTGATTAAAAAACTAAAAAAGGCATTTCAAATGAATCATTAGTGTAGTTATTTGTTAGTAGAAATAGATTTTTGAATGAACTAGTTTCCCCTTTTTTATCTCTGAAATTGCGTAACCGCTAGTGAAATTCTTGTCCTATCTTTACAAATCAGAGCAAATTCTCAAATTCTCAAATATCAATGATTTGGGATTTGGGATAAGACGTGCGTGCCAGCCTCAGGCTACTCTACTTTTTTGTCACCTTTGACCTGGCATTGAAATCCCAAAATATTTAAATAATCCCTCACATATATTCCTCAATTAAAAACACTCTAACCAAATCAGTAAGTAGGGAATGAGAAATGGCATACATATCTCTTTTACGAATGATGTCATAAAATTCATAAAATAAATGATTCAATCAAGTGTCATGGCTATGGTCAGAAGAGTGATTGGATATGGGGACTTTCAGATTGAAAACCGTTATAAAACTTATTTGCTATTGTGATTGGAGGGACGTGCGTTGACTCCATTATAACATGAGAGTCCCATTGTTATGATCACTCTAAAGTATGATTCTGAGCACAGCGACAGCACTCATCATTTGCAGTTTCTCAGTTGGACAATATCTAATTATTCCATTTTTTCTACTTGAATTATAAGCGGTGATGCCGATATTGGCAATGTCCACTTGACATTGGGCTTGGTGACGCCGCCATACACCATAATTCTCTACATTGTTAATCACCTATTTTTTTCAGCAGAGTCCTTTGATCATGACCGGATTGATTGATCGCAGTGGCATGGGATAACGGTCCCATCAAGCCATCAACTTTTATGCAGCAGCATAAATTGGGAGTTTTTTCCACTACCCGGTTAGGTTAGGTCTTTGTCTTTGACCTTTCTTACCCCCCATGGAGTTCCCATTAAAGCTATCCTCTAAATTCCAAATTATTAGCACGTACAACGGACATATGAACCGAGTGATTTGATTAATGATTTGATTAGACTGGTTGAGAAGATGTGTTGAGTGCTTGTTCGGGATACATATCTTATTGAGGGTTTGTTGACTACGCAAAGCGTCTAGCAAAAAACGAAATCTTTTTCAGTTTATTTCAATTGATTGTATATTTTTGATGATGTGATGGATGACCACAACATCCCCTGTACATTATTTATTCTTATATAATGGGATGGGTTCATTTTAATTGTCCCTGTGCTGGGTTATTTAGGAATGAATGTCAACCGGAAGCTGGGGTTAACCCAGTTCATATTAATTGGCGAAGACAGAGATTTTTACGCAAAGATGAGGATAATGTGATGGTGAGGATGAGGATCATCAGAAAATTGGGCTGCACAACAAATACATATCAATTTCTGACTATTCCAGAGAACCACATTGGAAAACTGGAAGCAATGAATGAATGAAGGATTGATGACCCCTTCACTTCTCAAGTGCTCAATACCAATCTAAAATGGTTTGTACTCACTGTACTCATTTTTAACCTAAAGAACAAACAAGTCGGATCTTTGAATGAAGAAACTGACCAACTGACCATCATTATCCGTCCTTTTCTCTCCAGTCGAAGCAAAATTTCAGACCAGTCAATCGCAAAAGACTATTTTGCTCAATAATATCTAGCTTACAAATTGCATTAGCAACATGAGCAATTTCTCTAAAAAAGCATCGACAGACTTATCGAATTGCTATCTAAAGATGCAGCTTATTTTAATGCAGCTTTTACCTACCTATGATTTGCAATGACAATGCTGAGGAGTGCAAGCTGGAATAATCAGCCACTGCCTCAGCTTAGCCAGTGAATGAAAAAGCAGAGGAAAAGGGCGAGTAAACTGCAAAGCCCTCGTCAGTTCGGAGGAGACACTCAACCAGAGCGGAGCGAGAGGAAGAGAACTCACTCGCTCAGCTCACTCCATTCGCATTTTCATTAAGTCATCATGAATTATGATTTGTCCGTCTGTCTGTCTTTCCCTAGTCCCTAAGCAGGATAACACCTTTTGAATTTCCGACATGATTTTAGATTAGCCACCGATCGCCTTTATGCACTCATCCCCAAATCAGTTTATTACTTCTTTTTGACAATTTGAACTGAAATGAGGGGAAAATAGCGACTATATATACATAGAGCCTCACCGGCTATGTCAATCATTTTCATTGCAATCAAGCTTGTTAGTTCCCGCATGCCATTTGCACGAAAGAGGACGACTGAGATGAGCCTAAGCTAAAGCTACTCTTACTCCATATCATCAACCAGCTACCTACCTAATGATTCGTATTTTAACAAGCAGAGAGCTCATATACATTTCTATAGAAATGATTGAGAAATGGCTGAGTGGTCTGGCTTGCTGTGAAGTCGGAGATGAGCTGATGATGCGAGATGTGGAGTTTTTTTATGAATGAAACAATGTTGTTGATCCCTTCATTCATGCAATGCGCAATACTTATGACGAGGCAGTACAAAATACCTGTACGCACTTTTGTTTTGCAGATGAGTGCTCATTGCAAACTTGGCTCATTATCCGTCTCCATCATCTTTATAGACAGGCTTGTCAATGTGCATACTATTTGCAATATCGCAATATTCATATATTTCTGTGTGATGTCCCAAATTTAAATGCTCAGTGGAACTTGAGTCCTGAGAATTGTCAGCAACTCAGAACTAGAATAGGAAGCCCTCAACAAGGCTATGTGCACTCCAGCATGAAAGGTTTGATGATTAGAATTGAATGAGTTATCTCACGCACAATTATCCCTTTGTTGTCTCATCAGACTTGAAATTAAGAATAAAAAATTGAGAATCTCAATCTCATTGTTTTAACTGCTGAAAAATGTACATGTGTGTGCTGATGCAGGCATGAAAGTCAATGTCAAGGTCACTCACTCTGCGCCATACATGCTATGCATATTCTATAGTAGTAGATATGTGATTAGATGATTATGATTACCACCATTCGTAATAGCTTGATGGGAAAACAATGGAATGAGAATGGAGTTTGGAGAAGAAGAGTGTGTTAGTTGCCTTGGTCTTAAATTATCACTCATAATTTATCAGTAGCGGTTGATCCCTCTCTGTGTGCCAAGTTATTTGAGAAAAAAAACATTAAAGAATTCAATTGTTAGATAAAAGCTGAATCTTGCTCTTCACACCTTACTTACCAGCATAATATCCGTCCGTGAAGAAGTGCTGAGGTAAAGTTCAGGTTCCTATTTAACGGGACATGAGAATAGCCTTGCCGCTGACTGGAAAGGAAATAGCCGGAGTTCTGGAGGTGGACAAAAAAGAAAGAATTAATTCGAATCCCTCACTAATGAACCAGTTGCCCACTTTCTACATTCTATGGCAATAAGTGCTGATAAGATAAACAAATATTTATCAAAAATGCTTTTTCCTCAAAAATCCATGAAATGAAACAAATATATAGGTTAAAACTGATAATAAGTAGATAAAAAAACTGTTTATTTTGCTATGAAAGGATTTATTAGGATGACGCGTGTGGCCCTCCTGGCAATATTCGCAAATTCGCAAATTGGAATCGCAAGTGGCATAATTTTTTTCACTCGTACTTGGCCATGGCCTTGCCTCCTGCCTCGTGTCTTGTGTGCGTGTGCACCAGCACAACACTCCCTATTTAAAAAAAAAAAGTTGCTTTCTGATCTCTCTCGAGCGAGCGAGCGCTTTAGCTTTAGCCTGGCCTGAATTTATTTTTGCAAATCTCAACTTATCTCTTGTCGTGCTTGGAACTAGAACTCTGATGATGGTATGGGAGCTGGCTCACTCAATCCACCAGTGAGACTCTTGACTTGGCGCAGGCATGACATGACATATGAAAACGGCCAAGCCAAAAACATCCAGAAAGGATAATAATAATAAAAGTTCAGCTTTGTTGATCTTTTTTTACTGCTTCACCATCCCCAGTTATCGTTCCCACTTATTTACAAACAGGGTTGTCCCAACAAAAAATTGCACAGATTCACTCTCATAAGTACATAAACATACGTCATTCTTGCATGAAACTTGGAGCAGAGGAGAGTAGCTGTTGATGCTGAGTGGGGGAAACGATCTGCCCTTCCATCCTCATAACCAGCACATCAGTGCTGCGGTTTTTTAAATTAACTTTGAATGACTTGAATGAATGAATGGACAAGATTTTCCAGTTGATAAAAATGGGAAAATATTGCAGCCCATCTTGTTTCTGCAGAACCACTTGCTTAGCTTAGTTAGTTGTTCACATGCACAGTTTATTTAAGGTCAGCTTGTCTTTTTTTATCTGAGTGCTTGCTCCACTTTGTTCGGTTTTTACTGGAACATGGAAAAGCTCTGAATGGTACATGTTCCAGGGAAAGTAGGAAACAAATTAAATTTGACAAGTCTGTGTTTGACAAATTAAACTAAAAAGTGGGAGGCAATCACTTTTGAACTGTCACTCCTTTGCTTTATCATCCACACCGGCACCGGCATAATGTGCCAATTGTGACATGTCAGAGCAGCGAATGCCTTCATTTACTGTTTCGTTGAAGAAACCACTTCCGACTCCTCCCTCCCATTCAATGTGTTAGAGGGAAATAAAGGATAATAAAGTTTATGTCCTTGAATAGTTCCACAAAGTTCACTTGAACAATAACCGGCAAAATGGCATTGACCTGATAATTAATTATCCAGGGTCAATTTCCCTCAATAAATCTCTCACTTTGTCTCTATTTCCGCTTGCCAAGCTCAGGTCCGGTTTGTGAGGTCGACACAAGCAACTGTTTTTTTTATTGCAATCTCAACCCACAACTGAAATCAGCGAATTCCTTTAACAGAGGCAGGGAAAAAAATGCAATTCCCTCCCCCAAAAAAATGGTCCTCCTCATATGACTGGATGCGGAGCAACAATATTGTCGCCAACGAGCCCAATCTCCATATTCCACCGCAGCAGCGTCAATAAGTGACAAATGAGTGGGGCTATGTAGTCTTTGAGAAGAGTTTCTCTGGCAGAGTGCCTCCTCGTCATGCATTTCTCACTGTGAGCTGAGAGCAAGACGCTGCGAAATGATATGATGATGGGAATAGGGATGATGATTTGGAGTGATCGGAGGAGCAACGCTTACAAACGCTGCGATATGATGCAGCTCAGGCTTACTCACTTTTTCCTCATTGCACAAAAAAAAACATCTCTCACAAATCATGAGTGGGGCACGAGCAAGTCTTTCTCCTTTCGCAGGAGTTGCTACGGCCAGTCGGGTGGCATTTTGCTGTCGTTCGTTCCGTAAACGACAGGAGTTGGTTTGCAAAGAAAGATGGATTCGTTTGTGTATTCGCAGATTGGGAAGTAATTATTGCTGCCAATGCTGATCATGAATTGGGCTGTGGATTGTGGATTGGAGGAGGCCAAGCTAGTTATAAACCCTCATGATTAGCTCTGTTTTTGTAACGCGCTGACTAACAATCCGCTGTAGCATTGCTTATCTATCTCTCACCCTTGCCAAACGCTAACTCTGCATAGTTTAATTCAAACAATGATACAGCTTTATTTAGAGATCCAGAAGAGTCCACTCTGGCTCAATTGCTCATGATGAATTGCTGATTCAATATGGGGCTCATGACGATTATGAGGCTGTTATTTTTCTAAAAAGTTATATCAATTTATCAACTTTTTTTCCTCCTTGGCTCCCAATACTACATATATTGAAATGGGATGAGTGTCACAACGAAATCAACATCTTTTGACCTAGCAACTAAACTTTTACGGCGAAACATCAAAAGCCGTACAATTAACTTTTGAGGGATACTTTAGTATTATGCAATCCAGATAGTCATGTTATTGGAGGGATGGAGGATGGGAGGAGCGAGAAGGGAAAAAGATTGGAAAAAATCAAAATCAAACTATAATAGAGCAGCGCTGCATCTCCAATCTCCAATCTCCAATCTGCATCCCATCTCATTTGTTGTGGATAGGGAAGGGGGAATGGGGATTTGGAAAATAAAATATTCCACTACATTCCATATTTATTTGTAATTGTATCGAGGAGAGGGGAGTGCAGTTAGTTTAGTTATTTGCAAGTGATATAAGAATAAATATATCGAGTGCACAAAATTTCGCAAACCGACTATATATCAGAGGAATATATAGATATGGTGAGTGTATGCATGTGTGCAAGATCAGAGCATTATTTGTTTTTATCCTCGTGTCATGTACCTATCAACTCAAACAAGGAACAAGGCAAAGAGAAGGAAAAAAAAGTATAAATAACTTCCATTCAGCAAGTCAGCAACCAACGCAACCCAACCACCACTCGACTCGACTCCAAGTCCAATCCCCATAATATTATTCCCCGTCAATCCTTCTCCATTTAATCTACTCACCTCTTTATTCCCTATCCACATCCACTACACACAGAGATGGAGCGAGAGCATCATCACATCACATCACATCACACATTTCCACTTTTCCCCCAATTGTCCAACACGCTATCGCTTTTTTGCAAGGCTTGCAATTACTTTTGCAATAAAACTGCAGCCAGCGATATGCGTCATGCGTCATAATATGTAAGTTAGTAGGCGAGAGAGAAACTGGGAGCAGGATGAGCAACGCACAAACAGAGTTGGTGGAAGAGGAACGATAACCCAAAAGCTGGTCACTGCACCGTTTCACCACCAGCAGAACCTCCAACTAAAGCTGGATCTCAGCTCTTTCCTCTTCCTTGCTTATCTCAACATGGGGAAATGAGTAAGATCCTTCTTGTTTATGAAAATGTTTCCCTACAAAAAATTCGGGATTCGAGCGTCATGACTCAGTTTCCAGTTCCATTTTGCACTTGACCTTCCATTCGAACAATTAACGATGTTTTTCCTTTCCCGATTCTATGTCATTCTGGATGAACATGATCAATTCCATTTGGAACAGCTCACTTCTATTTAAAGGCTATCAGCATCACTCATCCCGTCCCCGTCATCAAAGCTACTAAATCAATATCTTATTGAGTCTCCATAAATTTCCAGATTAAAAAAATTGCAAGCGCAGTTTGACCATCCTAAACAAGCCAGGGGAAACAAGATGGTGGAACATCTTCCCAAACTTTTGCAGTCTTCGGAAGAACCCAAACAAGCCACGAAAATGAGTGCGGATCCCAATGGGAAAAGATTGGAGAATTGGAAAGGGGAGGGAAGGGATGAAGATAGAAAGAAGATGAAAACAAAGAAAAGCTGTTACAAATATTAAGACTTTTTTATGTTTTATGCAAAAAAAACTCTCATAAACATACCTGAAAATGTGAAGAGATTGTTGCGAAATCAGATCTCTGCATTTCTAAACCATGGGATGGGATTGTTTATTAATGTTTATGTGTGAGGGCAAGAATGCAACCCGTTCCATGCTTCCATAACAAAAACAAATGAAGTAAAAGGCTGAATAAAAAAACGTTTGTGGATATTGCACAAAGTATGAAAGTGAAGGATGGCATAAAATGGATGCGTGCTCTTATGGCATAGTTGGGAATTTGCAAAAGCGATACAATCCTATTTGACAAACGGAGATGCTGCTCAGGATAGTGGTGTGATGATGATGCGTTCTGACCTTCAAAAGAATTTGCACAGCTCACACTGCAATCCCAACTGCCATGCCAAATGTGCAGTGAATGAGATTGGTGTGTAACAGCGAATTCTGCGAATTCTGCAAATTCTGCAACTCTGCAATTGTGCAGTTCTGCATCTCACTATATTTCCCATGTTTGCAAAGTGGCTTGATTAAGCGGCTCTGTGGCTGCTGTGGGGCAAGTAAATATGTTTCTGTTGCTGCTGCTGGCTTCACTCCTCCTCTCACTTCAATCCATTTGGTCTTCACTCTAATTTCCGCCACGTGGAGGAGCAGTTAGCCTTGCTTGTTAGGTAGGGAAAAAGCCTTAAAAAATCCGTATTACAAAATAGCTTTTAGCCATCCCACTAAATAATCACAGTAAACTAGCTAACAGAGCTATCAGCTTCTCTTCTAAATACAAGTACATCTCCAATCTCGGAATACCCATTTACTTATTTACCTAGCTTTACGCTGGGAAATGAAATAATAGATGAAAGGTGATGCAATCTGTCCACAGCAATTTTAACCAGTTGCTCCTGATTATTGACTGGGAAGTAATTAAGTGCTAGTAATTATTACAATTTTCGCCTTCCACTTTTTTAGTTCAGTTAACAGTTCAGCTAGGAATGAGTTGGGGTCTAGTTTGTGGTTGGTGATCTAGCCCATGCCCAGCTAGCTTGTTAGACATAAATGATAATTAATGACATAATAAGTAATTCAGAAGCCTAACCTCTTTTTCAACCTAATCATTCCTGACTAAATTCTGCAGGAGTTGCATGTTGCATGTTGCGTCTGCGGGAACTGGATTCTAGCTAATTAACCTTTAATTTTAATGATTAGATTGTAGGATTGGGATTATGATAATGGGATGAAATTGAGTAGGCTCATCTTCAAAGAATTTTGCCAAGGTCAATGTCAAGGACAGATACCACAACACAACGAGTGAGCTCACGGTTCAGGCACAAAGCGTTGCGTTGCGTTGCAGTTTGCAGTTGCCAAAACAAAAAAAAAAACTACTAAATGGGCTTCACAATGCAATGGGCTACTAGTGAGTACAACCGGTTTGGCTCATTGTTTACAATTTGCAGACACGAGTCGCTGAGTTCGCAATGTAAAAATGATGATGATAACTACTAGTTAAATGTTAGACTGTTAGGTGGGCTGATAAATGCTTGAGATGAATTAGTAATTAATTAGAATGAATGCTCAATGACTGTCCGATATAGTCTAGCCTGGGAACTTCTCCATTTCTCCACAAATTGGCAGCAAGTTCCCGCATGTGAACATCATTATGTGACGATTCGTTAATTAACTCATTCTATGCAACTAACTTACCCAAGTTTGGACGTGGATCTATTCATCTGTGAAGAAGGAAGAAATGGATTTCAAATTAGTAATAAAAATTTCATCCGCCTTCAATCCTTTTCTTCAATTTTTCATTTTTCTCTCCTTTTTCTTTATTGAGTAGATTTTGGAAAAATAGAAATAAAACATTCGCATTCGCAATTTTTGCTCACTTTGTCATTCCAGAATATACAGTTCTCGGCTTCTCTTTCTACATGCCTAACTGCTACTTATTTATTATCTGTATTATTTACAGCCATCTACAGCGCTAAACTAAATAGTATCTACAGAAACATTTACATAATTGGACGATGATATAATATAGTAAGTAAGTACTGTACTTAGTTAGTTGTAATTGGACTTGCTCTCCCACACGACCACCCATGCTCTAGCATGATCGTATACATAAGATGAGTTATCCCAAAATTAAAAATTTTATAATTTAAAAATCAGCTCTGCACTGAAAAAAACTGTAGACTTATCCATCCTAATTCACTAAACTAACCTAACCATTCATTATTTTTCTTTAAAAACAGTTTACATTTGGCATACAATAATTAAAAATAATCATCTCATCAGACTTGTATTTTTATTTCAATTTATTTCAAAGGAGACTTAAATTTGGATTGATTTCTAGTATTTCATTCCGCGTTGATAGTTGATTCCTCCCTCCATTGCCGTTTTACCATTTTCAGACGTAGCTCTCCTGCCTGGAGGAGTAGAGGAGGAAAGAGTCCAAGAGTCTTGGCTCGATCAGATCCTCAGCGCCACTCAGTCGCCTCAGCGCCTCGTCCCCACAAATTGTCACGAGTTTTCGTAATGTCGCCTGTGAAAGTCAAACAGAGTTGGAATAGATTAATCTCAAAACTAAAGTTTATCCTGAATTAATTATACTAGATTTAGGTTGCATGTTGCATGGCCATAAAATGGATGAAAACAGCTATAAAACAACTACTTCCTCATCCAACCCAGACCATTTCACATTTGTATGAATCTGCAAATCTGCTATGCGAAAGATGATGATGAGGCAAATATTTTTATACTGGAAAAGGATATGGATTACTATGGCTTTGCTTTGCTTGGCGTAGTTGATATTTTGATCTTAGATAGTCTATCTCATCTACACCTATGACTTTGACATGGAAATATATATACATACATATACTGTTTATAGATATAGATAGAGAGCTCGGATATACGAAACGGAGGATAAAAAAAATTGCACGTGCGGTCTTGATCCCAGAACAAGTCCCACTTTTGTTTACGTATGCGTTTGTTTTGTTATTGCTCCACACATGGAATCCGATATGGATATATTCGCAATTCGCACTTATAACCTAACCTTAACAAGAATATGCAAAATATCTAACTGAACATCGCATATTCGCATATCCCATCGCATCCTCAACTCGCTCCCGATACGACTACCTTGACTATAGCTCATAGCTATATCGCTTTGCTGCTTGCTGACTGGCCCAGTTTTTTTTAGCAAGGAGAGAAATTGCAGAAGCGTAGTATTATCGGCGTTAGGTATTTAATGCGATCCCTAATTCTTGTTTAGCTCTTGTTTTACATCTCTTGTCCAACTCATTTTTAAGGTGAGTCCATTCGCCGAGCGGATGATCATCGTGTCGGTTGGGATGATGGAAAGCGCTAAGCGCTAGTCTTTTGAAGCTTATTTGCCAATCCATTCCATTCTCCGTCTTGTTATCCTTTCTTCACTTTCATTCCATTTTGCATTGCATAATTTTAAAGGAAAAAAAGGATGAATGAAGAAATGTTTTTGTTTTCTCAAATGTAGTTGACCTCGACTCCGTCTATAAGACAATACATGACATTTGAGGACACTCGAGACTCGAACAGTTGAGCGGTTTTTTAGCTGATTTTTGTCAATACAGAGAGATGCCATGTCAATGCCAAATGCCATGAGTAGGTGGAGAGGAACTTGAGAGGGGAAATGGGTGTGGGGAAATTACCAAAGCAGCAATCAAAACCCCATCAGAATAGTTTCGCTCCTTTTCCTTCCTGCAAAGCGTGACCAGTCGGTGGAGTCCACCCATGTTAAATATGTAGCGGGCGACGCCATCCTCGTTGGCAAGCCTGGATATGGATAAGAATTCAAAATGTGATGAAATGATTGGGGTGAAAGTGGGACCATTGTAGAGTATTTTATTCTGACTATGTTATTATTAATGTTATTACGCATACCTGGAAATGGCAATTGTGGATTTCTGTTGAAGTCGCTCACAGGCAGTGATCGCAGAGACGGTATCTGTCTTCCCAGGAAGACAAGGACGTTGCTGGAGGAACTGAAGGAGAGCGTCAATCCCGCCACATTGGATGATCTCCTGGCGACACGACTCAACTCCTGCCATGTTAGCCAAAATAGTGGCAATCTATGAGAGCAAATTATGTATATGATGCAAAATTAATTAATTAATTAAAAATTAAATGAGTTTAACAAAAAAAATACATGGTCTGCTTTTCTTACATGGTCTAGTACAAAAACGGAAAAGGCTGGATTCCGCTTCACCGCATCCATGAGATAGGAGACACTCCTGCATTTTTTCAAATACTCTGTTGAGGCCACTTCCAAAAAGGTGAGGTTGGAAATAGCGGCCACTATCAGGAGGAAGGGCTCCTCCTCAGTCTTAAATTCTCCGATTAGATCTGACAAGACAATAAGAAGCCGCTCATTACTCATTTACACAGTTACTCATTTTTTCGTTCCATTAGCAAAAATTTAAATTAGAAAATAAAATTTATAAAATTCTCCAACGTATTTACTTGTCAGCGAGACTATGAACTTTTCAAGTTGAACGCCCAACGTTAGCAGCGTCGTCTCCAAGTCAATCCAAGGGTCCGTTGCTTGGGTGAGCACGGCAACAGCCTCGATCTTCATCCAGAGGGAGTAGATCGGATCGTACAGGATATCAGCCACAATCTCAAATCCCCCGGCCTAAGTTTTAAATAAAAGAAAAGTTAATTAGTGCTAACCTTTGAGCTAATTATCTTTAATTTCCCTACTTCTTAGCCAGGTTGAAAATAGTTTAAAAGAAAAAATAAATTTGAGGAGTTCGTACCTTATCAAAATCTTTGACAGCCTCCCCCACGCAAAGCACAGTTGCAAGACAGCGAAGCGCCAGGATCTTATCTTGATCCTCCCTTGTGTCCAGCAACACTCCTAGCAAGCCACGAACGGTCCTAATATCTGCCGAAAGTCGACAGATATGATTCCCACCGTCCGCCAACACAGTGGCCAGAGATTTAAGGGCAATTCGTGCAGGTATCCCGCCCCCTTCAATCGTGTCCAGGATTGAGGCGAGATCTCGCGTCAGCCTTAGATCCACCACTTGACTGAATAGATTGCCGACCGTGACGATCCCTTCAACAACTTCCCCTACCACAAGATGATATTGACGGTCCAATGAGTCCGGCTCTGGGTCGGAAGAGGAGGAGGAAGATAAAGTGAGCGCAGTCTGCTGATAAAGTTCAGTCCCTGGCTTCATTAAAGTGGAGCCCATTAGCCCATTGGACGAGCTTGTGGAGGAGTGAGATGATAAAGGAGAGGTTGATGAAGACCTAGGTGGGAGTTGAGGTGGATGGGGATATCCCCTGCTGCTTCTCTCGCTTCCCCCTCCACCGCTACTATCACTTGCATTCATGAGAATCGCAGCCTCGCTCATCCCCTTTGCTGCCATGTCCAAAGCATAGCACCCATTCTCCAACCGATTCTCCAGCTTCTTTAAATGCATGTTGAAGCCACCTCCACAAGCCTCCAGTCCCCTTACCACGGGCACCTCAATCCCCCGGAGGAAGTCTTCAATGTGACCTACCAAGCTGAGGACAAGTGTGGGCACTTGGGTGAACACCCCAAATTCCAGGTGCCTAAACAAATCATTCATTAAAATACAAAATGGATGCAAGCAATTAAAAGTATTTCATCGCTTATCCATGTATGCAATAGAAATATCCCATTCACTTTATAATACTCCAATAATATGATGAGAAGAAATGGACGAAGGCCTCATAAAAGTGTTTTTTTAAACTATAAACCAAGCTTAAAGCTCATTTAAATCTGCCCATCTACTTATTCAGGATATCAGGATATTCAATATGCTCATCATCATCATCATCAAAACACGTTACTTGAACAGTTGAACAAGCAGTTCCAAAGTCCAATCCTAGCTGACACACATTCCATATCTGGAGTACAGCGTTGCGTTGTTCAAATAAAAAAGCAATGCCAATGCCACACTACCACCACCACCACCGCCACCATAATCATCATCATCAGCAGCACAGCATCACCATCCATATCCCATGTTGCAAAATTGCTCCAAAAGTCCAATTTCCAATATTTTATTTATTTTTCTAGCCCACCTCAACGCATTCGCAAAAGGGTGGATCAGTGCATCTCCCCTATTCATCATTCATGATTATGTTTATGATTGGGAATCATATTTAATATTTACTGGAGAGCGATGGAGGAAAAAAGGAGTCTTTTTTAAACAAAAATAATTTCTCAGGGTTAACCCACGGCACGTGTAATATAGCTATATGGAGGATGATATAACATACCTATATTTATATTTATATTAGTTTGTCCGTGCTGGTCGGATTTATTAGAGATCGCCTAGTTGAATGGGTGATGGGAACTAGAGTCAGAAAGGTACATAGCCGTAGATATGGATGCGTGATGGAGGGTCTATTCCATAATATAAACAACGACAGCACTGCATAAGAAAACGTTTGCAATTCATTACAACAGTTGAGCAGTGGGAGGAGATACGGACTACATCCCAAATAAATGCAATCTAAACAGTTTCAGAGATGCGCTGAGCTGAGTTGGTGCTGTGAACAGAGAATAATATGCAATTGTGAGAAATGATGATGGTGATGAACTATGAAGTGATGATGATGTTGGGATTTGGAAATCTGAGTCATGGATTGGATATGACATGAGCGTAAGAATTCTGTACTCGTTTAGTGAATGATGACTTCCCTGAGCTACTAACATCTTTGTTGTCTGAGCAGACAACTATCTCATTCATCTAATCATAGGAAGGTCGTTGCATCGAGATGATCTCATAATGAGACAACTGAGATTAAGACATATGGATGGGATGAGATTTTTGAAACTTGTACATGTTTTTGGTAATTGATTGGAATTGGCTTACTTGCAAATTTTGGAGAATTCTCCGGAAATGGTGTTCGCAGTCATCTCCACATTTCGAATGCTCATGAGCGGGGTTGAGACGGCATGAATGGCGGCGGTCATGGAGGAGAGGAACTTTTGCTGAGATCTGCGCTGATGTTGCTGGTATCGACCTTTGATATTTGGGCCAACAGAGTTCTTTCCCCTGTAGCGCCGCTCGGATTGGGAGGAGGATAACGTCCCAGTGTCCATATCTGTTGGGGAACTGGAGGGAGGGGGCTGGTGGGATACGGAAGAGGTTGAGGATATTCTGCCACTACGCTCCGTAGCTGAGGAAGCATTACCTGTCGTGGTGGTATTGGTGTGGTAATTGGAGGTTACGGTACTGCTCGTGGTGGGTGACTGGGAGCCATCCCTGCTAATTATCTCCGTCCCTTCAAAGTCTTCCTCGTCCTCCTCTCCTTGTGAGAACTCTGCAGGGACGATCCATTTTGTTTGTAGGCTGTGAAGACATTCGGGCTCTGTTTGCGTGCGGAGGTCGTGGAGCCAGAGGCGGACTACTTGGCTGTCAGTCTTGTCTTGGAGGGGATTCCACGCGTTGGGTTTGTTCACTACTACTTTTTCGGAGGTTGTTGGTCGCTCTAGATTGAGTGGGGCCACTAGCAATGCCTTCTTTTGCTCCTGTAAAATCTCTGGTGTGATAATAAGGGCATTATTCTCAGATTCCCCCGAAGGTATAACACCGGCATTCTGCCTCTGCTGCTGGTCCTGCTCCTCTTCCACAAGGGATAACTGCTGAGGGGTTACTCCCCTCGGTAAACTCTGCCACTTGGCACTGCTGGTTCTGGTAAAGAGCTTAAATCTACTTGTCGACCCGGAACAAAGTCGACTCTCCTCCTCATTAAAACTAGCCCTGCTACTATTGGACTTGGAGTGACTAGACTCTGCGTCAAAATTAATATCACCTTCACAAACACTCCATCTAGCTCCATCCCCTTTAGGAAGAGTCCCCTTGTTCTTCTTTGCAGATCCCTGATTTTCTGTTGGGTTCCAACCGTTCCCACTCCCAACAAGGGAAGGTGAGGCTGCCGACGAGGCGGAGGATGAAAATGAAGATAGTCGACTGCAGATCTTGTCATAAATAGACTCTGCTGCAGAGCGAGTTCGCTTGAAGGCCGGCGCACTCTCCTGGACCGTTGCGGAGTTAGCTTTGTTGAGCGGGCCAGCTTTATGTCCCTCTTCAGCCAGAACCGTTCCATTGCTCGCTGACTGGTTTCTCTGGCTGCCACCGTGGGGTGATGGGGTGCTGGAGTTGTTGCTCGTTCCAAGTTGTTGGATAGTGAAGGTCTTGTTCCCAGTTTTCCCATTCATAGCACCACCACCACTACTGCCGCTATTGCTGCTATTATTATTATTGTCTTTGTTCACATTCACGTTCTTGTTGAGGCTCTCAAAGTTGTCAATTTTTAGAACCGCGTTCAGTCC
Source organism: Lepidocyrtus paradoxus (assembly GCA_034696885.1). Classification (NCBI taxonomy): domain Eukaryota; kingdom Metazoa; phylum Arthropoda; class Collembola; order Entomobryomorpha; family Entomobryidae; genus Lepidocyrtus; species Lepidocyrtus paradoxus. The sequence continues at coordinate 19,604 of JAQGAH010000313.1, read as the reverse complement.
ATGCCCATTACTACCATGTCGGCTGGATGGCAAGGATGAGCCTCGTTTCGGCGTTGATGAGCTCAGTGGGACCTGAAGAGCTGCGATTGCAGTCGCAGTGGAAGAAGAGGCGAGGGCGGAAATGTCATGAGAATGGGAAGGATAGTGATGGATTAGTCGAGATGATGAGGGGGAAAAGGATCTTCTCTGAGCGGGTGGAGGGGGAACCACGTTCGGGACAGAGATTGAGGACGGGAGGCAATTGGAGCAAGTTGTGGTGCACACGGGGGACGGGAAAGGAGACAGTCTGGACGGGCCATCAACACCATTACAATTTCTGTCCAAGGTTGATATATCCATGGAAGTTGGACGTGTTGGCGGAGCGTTGCTAACGACCACTCCGTAAATGGGGTGATGATGATGTTGAGGTGTGGCACTGGTGCTGCTCGCAAGCCTGCCACAGCCAAATCCCAACGGCCGGATTGGACTAGGCATGCTGCTTGGAATAGAGTCGTAAATTTGATGGGGAAGGGGGTGATGGAGAAGCTGGCCATTTGTAATTGGAGCTGCTGGTGAGGATGACAAAGAGCTGAGCAACCTGTCACCACAACAATTAGTCCTGCTTCCATACTCACACTCCCGGGGGAAGGAAGGGGAAACCGGCTGTCCCTGCTGCTCTTCATTCTGACAAGGGGCACAAGCATTTATCGAGTTTTGATTATGATGAAGCTGATGACTACTCCCATTCAACACAGTGGGGGAGGCCGTCTGAAGATGATGAAGGAGCTCATTGTTAATAGTGGAGCTGTGCATACTTCCCAAGCTGCTCTTTCTCCTTCGCGTCTCCCCAGAGTCGGAGAAGCCAGAGTCCTGACTTCGATGACTCCCCGTGGAGTTCCTGCTCCCATCACTCCCGCTCCCGTTATTAGTAAGTTCGTGGGAATGGGCATTAGCATCACCACCACCATTGCCCATTGCCCCACTGGCCACCACTAGCGTACCATTTTGACTATGATGATTAGGGGAGCTCACAAATACACAGGCACAATTACTTTCACTTGAGCTGGTGCTCACCACCATCCTCCCACCACCACCACCGCACATTTTGAATCCCTGAGCGGAGCCAGACGTGCTCAGCGGAATAATGGAGTGACACCTATCAGCCTCTCCCAGGAGGCTCAACTGCATCTGAACCTGATACGAACTCCCCGGCCCCAGCTCATCCAAGGGGGAAGGAGTCGTCGACAGTGAGGAGTTTGCTGATGAGGATCCTCTGGATCTGGAAGCAAGCGGAAGTGGCAGCACCACCGGTGAGGAGGACGCAGCCGGCATTTGTGATCCGGATAATGATCCCCCGGCTGGGAACAGATGGGACGGGCGGTGAAGCCGACAATTATCTCTGAATTCCCAGGAAGTGGGACTGGAAAAGTCAGAGTCAAAGTAGAGGGTATTCCGACGGAAGGCCGGGTTGGCTAGAAACAAGGGCCCGACACCATTACTCCTCTGCTTTTCACCAACCTCATCATTCTTCTCTGAGCAGCATGAGGAGGAATACTGATGATGATGCTGATGCTGTTGATGATATTGCTGCTGCTGCTCCGACTGAAGATAATAATTGTGTCCAACAACTACTGGAGAGGGCGGAGAGGAACAAATTGCAAAACTTGCATTTGTCTGATGAGGATTCTGAACATGATGGGAAAGTGCGGATGGGCTCCGAATCGCACTTAGCGATGCCATCTGATGTAAAAGGAAATAAAAATAGGATTAAATTCTCAAGAAAATATAAAAATCCTCAGCTCTTCCCTCAAAGAAAAGAAGAGCAAACCACTCTGCCCGCTTTCTCTATGCAAATCTTTTGAAATTCTTGTCGGGCATGAAAGGTATCTGACAGGGGAAGAGGGGGAAAAAGCTCCAAAGCCTCAGTCCATGCTTATGTGTCTGTCTGTGCGGCTTTGTTCTTCCTCCCCACTTCCCATTTCAGTTCTGCTATAAAAAACTGCTTGTCCATTTTTTTCACTCAGCCCACCACTTTTCCTCCGAGAAAGTAGGGAAGAGGCAGGGCAGGCCCAAGTCAAGTCATTTCCATCCCGAAATTCAGAATTCCTCACATGTACATATTTGTAGCCGTTTCTTGTTGAGCCCTACTTGTGTTCTCTCCCCCTCTGCGGGGAAGGATTAAGGTCAGAAAATAAATATTTTGGCTCAGCCTATCCCTCTATGGCCCTGTGATTGGCCTATAGATGATAGAGCAGAACTCATATCGGAAAACTTTTTTTTATCTCCTTGAAGATAAGAGAAGACAAACAAATTGGGATTTTCTTTTCTTTCTCAGCAAAAAAAAAAAACTGTTTCCTTTTATTTTGGACACCTGAGCCAACAAGAAGATTTTTTTATCAAGCTGTTGATGATGATTATTGTCAAGAGTCGTGAGTGGGTAAAAAATGTTAACCCACTTTGTTCCCATTTTTTAATGGACCCATTTTGTACGTGTCAGATCTCATGATATTAACCTCCCCTTTCAAGACCACTTTCTTCGCAGAAATCCTTCACAAGAGAAAATGGGCTGCATTAACTTTAAAAATAAACTAGTTAACAATGTATTTCACGTACGGTAACTAAAGTTGCGGAGCGGGCAGTAACTCTTAACTCCGTTTAAGTGAACAAGGTGATTTTAGTAACTGTCCCTGTCCAGCTGAAAGGTAGGGATGAGCCAGGGGGCAATGAAGCTGTAGCAACAGAAATCAAACTTGCTCCCCACTTTTTTCATTGACACAAATGGAGGCAGCGAGAAAGGTGGAATTAAATTTTCTCTGTCAAGCAAACAGGATAAATACTTGAGGCAAGTCAGCTCAACATTTCTTTGACGTTTGCCCAACTCTCCTAAGCGGCACAGAATGAGACAAAGAGTAAGTTTGGAGGAGAAGGTGAGGGATGAGAGCACCCAAAACAGCACCACTCACTTTACACCACTCACATTCACCCAACAATGACAAGAGGAAAAAAAAACGGCAAAAACGGCAAAAGTTGGTCCACATCCACTTCCTCTCATTCGGAAGCGCCTAAGCCTGGCAAACCGTTTTAGAGGATAACCGAAACACGAAAGGAGCAATCCACTTTACCCTTCCTATCATCATGTCAAGTGAGCACGCAATTTCTTCTTATAAGAAACAAGCTGTTTCTTGAAGAAAAAAAGGCAAGACTTTTGTCTTCGGATCCGGATGCAATGGAATGTGTCTGTGGAAGGATTCTCATCCCATATCATATCATAGTCGTATCGTGTTCCGCACGCGAAACATTTGGGAAGAGAAGCACGTTGTTTGCTCCTGCCTCAACCGATGCTCTATAGTGACTGACTGGAAAGCCAAGAGCTGGGACACAGTTACCTCCACTCTCCCTTTCTCCCTTATACCAAGTCATCATCAGCATCACATGCCATAACGGCTGCCACCAGGAGGCCGCCTAGAACCAGAACGAGAATCAGCCTTCCTTCCATTATCACTATAACCAGTTAATAAAAAACGTCAAGTTGGGGGAAAAAGTGGAAAGAGAGCTGTATTGCAATTTTACTTAGACCGGGATCATCGCCGAGTAGAAATGCATAATGCCTAATATGAATGCGCTGCTCAGCTCTTGCTTTGTACATATTTCTTTCTATCCCTTTTCATTTCGCCAGAGGGACAGAAGAGGCAGCTGGGAAGGGTTTCCCTTCTCAAACAGGGAGTCAAACAGTCCCAACCGAAGAAAAAACTCTATTTGGTTAGGGCAAATAAGCGTCGAGTTGATCACATCTCATCAGTGGCAATAATCATGCTCGTATTTTCCACCAGAGAAATTTTTAGGTATGAAACTGGGATGGATGATGATATTGATGATGGAAGGGAGGAGGAACGACCGAAAAAACTTGAATTTCCTCTCCCCATCACATTTTTCTACCTATTATTGTATTATTGTATTACTGCCAAACCAACTATGCAACTCATTCAATTTGTGTACTACAAGTACAGTTGTGTTGTTGTTGTTGTTCCCCCTTCCTTTTCCTTCTTCCTCCCCGATGGTCGTCATATGGAGCAAGAGGTAGAAGCATAGCTCTGAACAGACGGTTTTTGTCTGTTGAGAATTGATGTTTTGAAATGGGCTCATTCATTCCGCATCCACGTCTGGTAGCAAGTTTTTGGACGGGTTTAGTCGGGCTTTTTGGGTATGAGAAAGAGAAAGAGAATGGGGACTGATGATGGTGAGTGGACGAGCCTTTATGAATAGGTGGGTTAATCAACAAGGAGCGAGGAGAAACAAGAAGGTTTTTGACCGTTATATTTCTATCCGGCTGATATGATGACCAACATCATCATCACCACTACCGGCTGGCATTTATTTGTGCATTTCATTGTGGATTTGTGCCAGTGTGTGAAATGAGAGATAAGAGGAGTTGGGAGCTTTGAGCTTTATTCCGCACAGCACGGACACCAGATTTTGTCATCCCCCCCCCCTCTCTCTCTCTCTCTCTCTCTCTCTCATTCCACCGGAGCGCATTGACGTGAGTCAGTATTGAGTTGGATGGGATGGATTTAAAGGGAAGGAGAGAAACGGAAAGCTGTTCTCTTCTGTTGCTGTTTTTGCAAGTGGATAAAAAGTGGGATAATACAAATATTATCCCTCTCATATAACGGCTCACACCAAATAGTAGCTCAGCAGACAAGTCCAAGTCAGTTTCTTCCCTCTAACCAAACTCCGAACTGAATCAGGCTGGCAGAGGAGCAGAGAAGATGAGCATCTTTTTGGAAAGGGACTCTCGCTGAATTCATAATCAACCAGTGTATCACTTTACTTATGCCAAGCCAGTGGAGCTACATCCGGATCCGGACAAAAAAATCCCGTCTACTCCCATTTCTCATCTTGTAGCAAACAGCGCTTTGTCTTGCAAGATCATGTTTTCCTTATCCCTCTTTGGGAGCACTCCAATATCACATCCCATAAAAGCCAACAAAAAATGCATACGGAATTGTTTCCAGCCAGTTGGAATAATGGGGCAGAAACATTTTGCAGAATGCTCTTTTTTCACTTCCTTCAGCTTTTCCACTATATTGCATTCCTCCACTTTATTCATACCCATCCCAGTTTACCCCAGACAAAGTTTAGCCTTTACCTACTAACGATAAAGCAATCCTTTCTCTTTTCCGCCATCAATTCTAAAGAACTGCTGTCGTTTCACGAAACTGCATAACAGCACAAGAGTGAAAAATGGGGGTCCTGGTGTGTCGCAATTTTCCAATTTTATTTTACTTTTTTTCTATCCCCCCCAATCCCCCTTCTTTTTTTTTGGCAAAAAAGTGGATCATTATCGCCTTCAACATATTTCTCAGCTGCACCATCAAGATCATCATCATTCATTCCATTCCCCCCCCCTTTCGCTGAATCCGCTCCTTTTTTCTTCGCCCGAGTTGGTGAGGCTGATGATGGTGACGGGCCGATGAGCTCCACTTTTAATGTAGAAATATTACTACTAATGGCCATAATGGGAAAACAAGATGACCATATTTTTTCCAGCCGTCCGTTCCACAATTTCAAATCGATTGTACAGCCACGGCCACCTAGTCACCGAGAAACAGAAAAGGGACCATATCATTGCAGACAAAGAGCACTCCAACGCTCGTTCCGATTCCATCAGATTTGCAAAAAATATATTCCAACGGGGAAAAAACTCATGTTTTGGGTTTTCTCCCATTTCAATATCAATATCATAATAATATACTTGCAGTGCAGCTATCAATGTCACATTTTGTCCGATATGGGGAGTGGGGAATGGGAAAAGTCAAAGGGAAGAGGTTGAAGAATAAAAAAAATGTTGCATAATAATAAATAGAGTTTGGGATTGGATGGTTGGAAGGGAAGGGGAGAGGAGGAAGCAACCCATTTCCATTCCCATTCCATCCTTATTTCCGCCGGCTTTATTTATGCTACAACATAACATGAAGATCGGTAAATGGGCATTCTACCTTTATGGATGGTGGGGACATTAGAGTCTGTTGGAAATAATGTAGTCTTGAGATGAGGATCTCTGGCTGGGAGAAATGGAGGAATGGAGAAAAAGAACAAGATGAGGATGACTAAGACTGTGACTGTGACTGTGCAGGATTGAGAAAGAGTGGAAGAGTGGAGGAAAGGCTTGGGAGTGGATTGGAAATGGGAAGAAAATGGTACACTTGACTTCAGGAGCAAGAAAAATAGAATGACACCTTTTCCTCCATCTTGTTGTTGAGGAGCAGGAGGGGCACTCAACCAGAGGAAAACAATTGTAAATAAAAATGGTTGGCCCGGTTTAACGAGGAGAAGGGCAAACGGCATTGAACGGTTTTCATAGGGAAAAAAATGTACATGTCCTCATTCCTTCGATTTCTCCGTAAATAAGGATGTCGAAAGAGTTGCACATTTTCTCTCTCTCTCTCTCTTGGGCTCACACAAAATATACGAGCATCAGTTGGAATTTTGTCTCACTTCAAGACTTTCGGGAAAAGAAGTGGAAAGAAAAAAGGGGGAAAAGTTTCTCCAGAATAAAGACCCGGTTTAGTTTCTCTATCCAGCCAAGATCCAGAATCCAGATTTGGAATGGGCAACTTGGAGGGATAAGTTGGGGGAAGGAAGGTGTGACGGAAGCCAATCCACTTGTTTGCGTGACCTGACCCCTCTCATCCTCATCTACGATCGCTCTTATATTCCCCTCAAATAACAAGCTTTTCATCGTAAAATAAACTTTTACTTTCTTCCACCACCACCACCAGCCAAGAGCTAGGATCAAAATTGGGAATTCCTTTTAGCAAAATATACTTTTCACTTTATAATGAGCCCTCCCCTCTTCCAAACTATTCATTATTGGGAGGATTTTTCCTATTCAATCAAATCCAATTTCCATCATCATCACTCATGTCTCCTCCTCAAAACTTTATTTAATGAGTGGAAAGTGGGATGAAGACGGAGCAAAGAGCTTTTTCACGCCCTTGCTAATCACCCTAAGATATACAGACATTTTTATACAGGATAGGCTAGGGAGGAGACCTCAAAACTTATTAGCGAGAAATATTATTTTTCGACAGATAGGTGGGAGTGGGAGATAATAAGAGGATATTATGTGGGATTGGAATCTGCGAGTCTCACTCAGCCCCATCCATGTTAACTGGCAGCCATAACCGACTGAAGAAGTATAGGTACGGAGGAAGTATTTATTAGGAAGGGGGAGAGAAAAGAGGAGAGGAGAGGAGAGGAAGAGAAAAAAATCCTGAAAATCCCTTTTCTAATTCCTTGCAAGCCCATCATCTAATAAAAAATACATCATATTTCATCCCATCATACTCTCTCTCTCCCACTCTCGGAGCCTTTCATCCATTTTCTGGTTGGCCAGTCCCCACCAAAAGGATGGAAAACTAGAAAAGTCCAATCCAAAACTGTGTCGTTTTAAGGATGAAGGAAGAAGAAGAAGAAGAAGAAAAAAAGGAAAGTATTTCTGGAAGGGGAAAGGAATCCCAATTACTTTGTTAAATCAGTCGAGACAGCCCATCCGTTTAAGGATATTAGCCGGGAATCCAAGAGGAAAAACAATGTAAAAGTGGGAAAGAGGAAGGCCGGTCGAGGAGTCTCCTCCACGATGAGTATCGCACAGCTGGGAAATACGGCCTATCACTGGGGAGTAAATTAATTTAAATTGCTTGAGAGTGAAAAATCACAAATGATTCTGCTTATCAGGGGCTTTGAGGGAGGGAATGGGGGTGATAATTGGAACCTGCTTCCTCCAGATATTTAAATCAACAAAAAAAAATACTGTTTCTGCTGGAAAAATGTATTACCCAACTGTAAGTGGGATTCCAACTGAGATTGATAGAAAACGTTGGATAAAAATATGCTGCTGGGAAATTTGTGTTTTGAGAGAAATTTCTCATTTTCCACTCAGGTCCATTCTTGCGAGGGAAACAATGCTATTTGTTTTCCCATCAAAAGAATATCATATTTTGATTGGAATCTCAGAACATCCCGTCTCAAGTCTCAAGCCTAACGTTAGGTAAACAGAGCGGAATGAGCAGCAGAGAAGATCGATCGGGGCTATGTATCTTATCGGATGGCTACTTATTGGGAAGAGGGAAATCAACTCAAATCAGAATCAATTCAGTGGAGCAAAAATGCATGGAATGGATATTGCTGGAAATTGAGCTGGACAATGGAGACCCCCATCCGTATCCAAGCAAGAGTTATGATTTGGATATGCTGGAGCATGCCATGAGCACGGCTATGGCTAGCTTCCCCCCATTTTGTAGAGAAGAGAGGAAAGTTGTTTGGACTAGACAAGGTAGCGCAGCGTACATGACACCAGACACAAGACCGTTATTTCCCTTTCGCTGAGTCTCACCAACAGTCAACGAGTCAACCCAATTTCCTCAGATTATTCCTCCTCTCATTTCACACAGGCTAAATGGGGAGTGGGGAATGGGATGTGGTGGCTGAGCAGTGAGGAGTGAGCAGCGTGGCAAAAATGAGAGAGCATGGCAATGGCAGGGCTTTCTCCTTTCTGAGCTGGCCATAGTAGTTCCTGAATTGCTGAGTCCTGAGGAGAGAATAAGATGGAACAAAACGACAATTGCTTTTAATGCCTATTACGCCATGAGGGAACAATGGAAATGACACAAGAGGAAATGGGCGAGCGCTTAAATTGTTGATGATAGAAAAGGGCTGTGCTGGTTGCTGGTTGCTCTGTGTTGGGAGGAGAAAGTCATACTCATTCCCTCTCCCATTCTCCAGCATCCTGATTGTTGTCCTTATCACATTTGCATGAGAATGGGGGAGTTGGGACTTTTTGGGAGTGTTGGGAGTGGAGTGATGGGAATGGGAAAAGTCATATCGTTACCCTCAACATTTATTCCACTTGCAAGAGTTCCAACAGCTCCAACAGTTCCAAGCCCACATTACATTACAGTCATACTTCATCTTATGCAAATTCACACCTGCTCAAACGAATGACTGAGCATTTTCTCCAGACAGGGACTAGTCCCTGCCCTTTTGTCTCATCCAAAAATAAAGAAAGCTTTCACAACCGCCGCCTGCTCCCATTCATTTCCCTCCTCCATACATACTCCATAAGAAAGGAAGAAGGGAAATTTCTATGCACAAAAATAATAAAAAGATTGTAAATGTTCGCTTTGTTCTTATTTTTTTATGTCTGCTCTCTTTATTCCTCCTTTCCCATAACTCAGTTGCTCCGCTTCCAGCCTGTCCTCAAGTAGAAAATGGGAAATCATCCATTATGAAATAATTGAAAGCTGCATTTTCCCTTCGCCTCCAAAATGGAAAGAAAAGTCTCTTCGCCAATGAAATTATCTCATCTCCTGTTTCTATTTTATTTTCCATTCCAGAAATAGCGCATCTTTGGCAATTACTGGAGAAGAAAACGATATTCACACCAGACCACTTCCCCCACGATCATCCCACCGGTGGTGGTGTGGAAGGCCATGCAGCTATACCTAACTCTGCACTACACTCCTACTTTTCCCCTTGAAAAGAAGAAGAAAAAAGGGAACAAGAGCGTTAAAACTTTGTTCCTCCGGCTTTCCAACTCCAATTCACTCATTATTACTAATATTATCCTTTATCCAGACAAAGCTTTCACCATTCCTTTTTTTCCTCCAGAGGAGAGAGGAAAGTTTGCTGGTTACTTTTTTTGTGCTCCATTGCCCCTTCCCCGTCTATCCCATATTATGCGAGAGGGGGGAGATAAAGAAGAATTATTAAAAAGTTCGGGACAAGGAGGGAAGCCAAAGCTGGAGGAGAGGCTAGAAATCAGCTCGGTGAAGAAGAAGGAGAAGGAGGAAATTGTATATCTAGTTATGTATGAGGGAAGTAGTCCTGTAGACAAAAAATTGAAATATATGCTGCGCCTCCACTACTTTTTTTTGCACATTTTCCATCTTCATTGTCATCCTCTGCAGCGTGGCAGTGTGGTGGCATGCAATGATGCCATAGCATGATGGCCTTCGCAGCGGCCAACTTTCTACTTCCTTTCGAACTGGAGGATCCAGGATTTTGGATAGGATGAGGATGATCCTATTCAAGCTGGAAGGTGGTGGTGGTAGTATGGTGGCGGCAAGAAGGCAAGCCAAATATAATACTTTTAATGTTTTATGATGATGAAGACAACAAGCTAGCGCCATCGTCAGTATCATCATCAGCATTGCCACCACCTCCACCAGCACCAGCACCAACTTGTTATATAAAGATGAGATTCTCGACTCCCTATAAACTTGTCTCAGCTCCATTTGAAATATTAAAAAAATTCCGCTATCGTAAATAATCATTTTTTTCTCGTGTAAATCCCCAACTTATCCAAAGCACTTTTTTATTCCCACCGAAAATTGAAAGCACGGCGGTGGTGGTGGGGTTGGGGTCGCCTTTCCTACATTTTTGTTAACTCCAAGCTCGCGTAAAAATAGCTGTAAAAAAGGTAGGCAGGCATATCAAGTTGTAAATATTTTTTTTGTTCATTTTAATGCTGTTGTAAGGAAGTTGGAGGGGAAAAGTTTTTTTTTTCGGAGGAGGCATCCTACATGAAATATTTCCGTCTCTATTCCTATATCCCAGACCACCTGCCTCACCGTAACCTCCAAACGGTATAATAATTTTGTACAAGCCCTTGTCTCATTAATCTCATTATGAAAGTAGGAGCAGAGCCCATATGAAATAAATATGATGAGATTGGGAATGGATGGGAACTCGGGAGACTGCATAAGCAGAGCAAGTTTCTTTAAGATTATTCAGGATGACGACGATGATGATGATGATGAATCCTGATACTTGACAAGAAAGCAGAAGTAAAGACTCTCCAGCAGCAGCAGCAGTAGAACTTGGCCATCCCCTCTGCCTGCTCATTTGAAAAGTGTGTTTTGAGCCTGCTCATAAATGTCTGCTCCTTTTCCGGCTTCCCCCAGCCATGCTCCCCATCAACAAACAGTCATCCATCCATTTCACCTTCTCTCATGAATAATGTGAGAAGATTACATATTTTATCCACCTTTTTTGCATAGTGGCGGCGGTGGTGGTGATGAAGAACACACAAGACAAACTACGTAATGATTTGATACAGGGAAATAATTTTTCCCCTTTCACGAACCACATGGAAGAAAGAAATGGGAACCGTTTTATTTTTTTTCAGCTCAACAAAAAGAAAACTGGTTTCTTCATCGTTTCTTTCCTTCCTTCCTCTCCTTTCATGGCTTGGTGGAGGGGCTGGAGCTTGAAAATAAAATTTTGATGAAATTGGGCAGGTTAGAGAAAAAAAAATGCTGATGCCATTCGCGTCGGAATAATTTCATTCCAGACATTTGCCACTTGACACCAACCCTGGTATCAAGGTGGTGCAGAGTTGTTTAATCATTGATTTATAACCAATAATCTCGTTAATCAGACTAATGATTAAGCAATCATTAATCAATAATCAATCATTAATCCAAATGAGGTGACAGGTGTCTTGATAAATTATTTCAATGCATGCAAATTCAAGAGAATTACTTACTCTGATCAAAACGAAATGTACGAACGTATGTACGTATGTGTGTGTTTGAGGTTAATGTTTCAGAAATGGAGTGGAGTGAATCGGATTGGGATTGTTAGTGGATTGATTAAGAATTGGGGTAGAGGTCGGATGGCTCATAATACTTTGGAATGTAACGTTTCGAAGTGAATGGAATATTTTGCTCTCTAGGAAGAGGGAAGAACAATTTTTTTTGTAGATGAGCAAAGTGAGAGCAAGTGCAAGGAACAAGAAGATGAAGAAGAAGAAGAAGAAGAAGAAGAGGGATGGGATGATGAGCTCGAGACAGAAGGAGCGAGAACAAGTCAGGAGAAGGCTGACGAGTTTATTTGTACACATCAGATAGGATAACATTCACTATGAACAACTCTATTTGCATACGGAAGGCAGAAGAACAGTAAACAATTATTACTCTTATTTTTTCCTTCTCCCTCTCCCCCTCCCTCCAATTGCATGGATATGTGGAATGTGGACTAAGTAAGTATGGGACGGGGAGTTGAGTTGATCGAGCAAGTTGAGTCAATTTCCCAGTTTGTCTCTACTTTTTTCTTTGCAATGGCAATGCCGTAATCATCGCATGCCATCCCACTTGCCTACCGTTACATTTTTAACTTCATTTCCTTCTTCTTTGAAAAACAGATGGAGTTTTTTTAAGAGAAAGAGAGATCCGTTGCAGATGCAGAGGCAGAAGGGGATGGTGATGATATGACAGACAGACGGAACCAAAAATAAAACTTGTTCACTTCGCATTCCTGTTGAGAGGAAAGGACGAATGTGAGTGAGCCGACCAATTCATCTTGCATTGTTTCATTTCATGTTTTTCCTTTCCTTCCCCTGCCTTTTGTTTTGCAAGGCAAAAAGGGAATGGCAAGCCAAATGAGGATATTTATTTATGAGGGTGGGGGAGTATGGGAGCAGGGGAGTAGCTTTGTCTATGTCCATATCTGAGTAAATGAGAGGATGGAAGATGAAAGGAGAGAAAAGGAATCGTCCCTGTCATTACCGCCATCAGCATAATAAGGGGGAGGTGAAGGCGGAGTGGAGTGGAGTGAATTCACTCGTAAAAACTAGTAAACTAAGTAGCTGAGCAGATGAGGAGCACGTGTGAGCCATCAAGAAGGAAAGAGATGGATAAGTTCATGATCATCTTCATCTAACTCACTTTCCCCTTCCTGGCATCTGAATCATGAATGATGATATGATGAGTGCGGTTGATGGATTCCAATACCTATCTCTCTTTAGCCAAGGTTAGCCTACTTTTTTAGCCGATTCTTTTCAATCCAAAAATTTCCAGCTAACCTACATAATATATTATCTAGTACGTAGTTAGTCCTCCGAGCCACTTTTATCAAATAAAAGGTAAAATTCTTCATGTCCGCATCACATCCGCAATTGACCTTTTTTCTATGACAATTTAATCCTCGTCATTTGTAATTACAAGCAAACTGGCAACAGTTCGAGCAATGGATGTTGCGTGTACGCATTTCATTTGAATTGAGAAAATGGGATGTACGGGCATCCGGTGTCAATTGCACTGAAGCAAGCCAATTTGAATCTCTCTTCTAACCTTCTTGTTAACTCTCTAACATTTCACTCACGTACTTGAGCAGAGCGTCTCTTTAAAAAAAACTAGAAGCTGATAACAATTTTGGTATGATGCGTGGACACGTAGCTTGATTCTCATCTTGCGTAAAAGAAGCTCGGGATAAGACAACTGAACATAACTTCTGTATAAAAGCGTGAAAATGCGGGAGACGCATCTGCCTACCCTTTTGAATGAGTAGAATTAATTCGAGTGCGATTGTGGGATTCTGCTATTGAAGTAGTTTTTGTACGCTGCAGACACAACACAGATACAGATAGATATGAATGGGGAAGCTGTGTGTGCCTGCATTTTAATTTAATATCCACCAGCGTCTCGGGTTTCAAGCCTTTTCTTCCTGTTCTGCTGGATTCGGCATCATCTGACCACTGATCACAGCGCAGCCTCTCTCCTCACTTTTGGTCATTTACGCTGAAAAAGGGCAAATCCAGATTGTCACCGTCACCATATGACAAATGTCTCCGTTCAACTTGGCCATTTTTTTGCGTCTCCTCTACCGATGAGCATACCATGATCATGATCCTCCTCCTCCCACAGATTCTCACCATTTCTTTCATTTTTCTCCCATCTTGTCCGCAATAATGATGGATAATATGCGGAACGTAAGCTTGGTTGGGAATGAATGAGGAGAGAATGGAAGGAGAGGCTATTATTTTTCAAGTAATTGTCGACTCATCAACGTCCCCGTCTTCGTTTCATTTATGGCAAAAGTTTTTATTCTTTTTATTCCCTTGTTTTTAAAATTCATAGGCTTTTCTCATAATTTATCTGTCTTTCAGCCCATGCGGCTCAATGCTCATCAAGCCGAACAAAATTATCCTTTCATACTTCCATACTTCCACCCCGATCCCATATCATTTGATCAATACATAAGCAGCAGCTCATTTTTTATGGTGGAAATAATGAAGTAAAGACATCTGGCCATGATCGAACAACAGCCACCCACACCAAACGAAACAAAACCAGAGGGGGGAAAGGTAATAAAAAGGAGAGGGATTATTAGGAAGGGAAGAGATGAGATGAACGTTATTATTATTGAACTAACAGAGAGAAAAGAGAAAAAGAGTTGTTCTGTCCAAATGGCCCGGTTGCTCCGTTGAAACTGACGCGGCTGCTGTCGTTATTGCGGTGGAGGAACAGTTTTGAACAGTTGCTCATTCTATTCATATCATATTTTATGTTCCCCTTGCACTTTTCTAAGTTCTGATTATGATGATGAGGTTTTTGCAACTGTGTCCAGGCCACTCAACCTACATGTCCTGCTTTATCCCTCCGTTGCAGGGAATATGAATGAAAAAGTAAGTTTTGACTGTCCTGATGTCCATGTCAACGATTATCCGATGGGATGCCACATGGCAGTGGAAAAGGTTTGGACTGCGTAGTTTTGTGAGGTACTTACTCGTATTATATTTCAGTTCAGAGGAAGCGATCGAAGCGATGGTTCGAGAAAAAAGGAAGTAAAGGAAGTAGTGGAGGGAGTTGGATTGGGAAACATTTTTAGGATGATGATGCAATGTGCCGACGTCTGTAGCTCGTGCTCATCCTACGCCCTGCTTCTATTCTATCCCTCACCTTAGTCCAGATGTCCAAATCACTTTGCATCCGTAAATAGCTTTCAGTCTTAATAAACAGGGCTACCTACATCAAAGTAAATAACAACCTAACCTCTTGCCTAATTATAAACACAAAGTACCTTAAGTATACACATTACATAAAAATTCTGGAAGAAAATTGACCTAATATAAGTATCTAGATAAAGGAGATTAAATATTTTCATTCCACTCCACATTTTTATTTCATTTCCCAAGGAAAAAAAATTCAAGACAAGCTGACTGATTCCAAGTGGGACTAATGGAAGTAACCTTGACGAAGCTAGACTTGGAAAACTTTTTTATCCTTTTAATTGTCCCAATTTGCAAATACTAATTAGAAAAGATTATGATTAGGAAATTTAAGGCTTTCGAAAGTTGTGTTCGTAAATCAGAAAGTTCAACACTCATCTCATCTTTGAATTATTTGTATTTACCTATAGCCAGCTCAATTTTGAATTTTTGAAGTTGTGGTTGTGACCCAAGTAGAGATGTTGTTTTACTCATGTCTCTTTAATTTTTAAAGGGTCCGACCCCTGTAAAAGAAGGAACGCAAATAGCTCAAGAGTAGAAATGCCACCGCTTAGGTAGGCCCATTCCAACAGAGTTTTATAAAAAAAACGGCCTCTTTCCTTCACTCAGGGCTCGTCCCCCCCCTCTCATTCACTTTCTTCATCCTAGCATTGAGCCTAGTCTAGCAGAGCTTTGTCTATTTAGGTTTTTGGGTCTGCCCTTTGTACAGTTGAATTTAGCATTTTAAAAGGAGTCATAAAAGGATTTTTAAAAGTCTCTTTGTACAAGAATCCTTTTTCGTCCGTTGTCCTCTACAATAAGTAGATATGCTGGAGTTTTTCCCTAAAATAAATGATCCTCTCCCCTATCCCCACAGACGAGGTTCAGTTTACTATCCCTGTACACTACACTACACTGTACACTGGAAACTGTAGGGCACTGAGTGTTTTTGTGGATGTGAAATGATTTCATGCTTGAGTCGATTTTTAAACAAAACTACAGAGCGGATCGCTCCATCTACTCCATCACTCCATTTCATTGAAGCAGGGCTCACTTTCCTTCTCTCTCTCCCTTCCATACAGTCAATAATAATATTTCTCTCCCTTTTCTCTTTCAGGCAAGGAAAAAAACAGGAGATCAAAGACGTTCTTCACGTTCACACACAAAGGGCGAGAGAGAGAAAGATCCCTTTAAAAAAGATTTTTTTTCTGTTCCATTCTCTTTGTAGATTCGTGAGACTGGGTCAATTTAAAAAAGGGGAATGAAAGGGCAGAAGAGATGAGGTATGTATAAGTTAGAGTGGCAGAGAGAGGAATAAGTTAGGGTTCTCACGGTACTACACCGTCAGCCTGATTATTTTGATTAATCTTATAGAGTGGAATTCCATTCCTTGGAGAGCAGAGGAACAAATGTAGACGCAGTTTAGACATGAGCTGGAATGGGATGGGATGATGTGATCCAGTTAAACTTATTTCTCTTTGTGGAAATGGAATTTTTAAGCTGGCTGGCTACAAAAAAAAACGCGTAGTTCTGTATGGATTTTGGTAAAAAATAGAATGAATAATGATGATAATGAACCGCGTGGAATTAGTAGATAAATATGTGGGACGTGATTTTAAAGCGGGTTAGGAAAGAGCTGGATCCCTGTCAGTGGGAAGGGGGGCTGGCAAGTTTATAAGGTTTGATCCCATTCTCCGAATTCTCTCCGTTTTCATGATAGGTGCGGAGATGAGGATTTCATAGTTACTTTCAAGGAACTCAGGCTAGTCTTTAGTCTTTACCAGTCAGCCAGTTGTGAGGGCCACTACATGGCCCTCATCTAGAATCAAAATGCAATTTATAAATACCTTGAGCACTGCGATTCAGCAATTCTTAGTGGCCAACAACTGAGCAACGACGAAACTGACAAAGAGTACAACATCAATCTGGAGAAATGACAATTAGAAAATGCAATTGTTGGACTGGCACTAGTCTGGTTCCCCATCTCCACGTCCTCACAAGCCCTCAATTCAAAGGAATTTGCTCAAGCCTAAGTCACGTACCATGTCATCATGTCCTCCAAATTTATCTTTTTCATTAGTAAAAAATTAAGAAAGAACAAGGCCCCAAAAACTTGAAAAAAGAAGGACTGAACCTTGGCTAAACATCTTGTTCTAGGATTATTTATAGCTCCCTAATTACGCTCATCTCGTTTTGCTTTTCAAAATTAATTGACGTGAATTGTAGGTATAGGAGTGAGGATGAGACATGCTCAGCAGAGCAAGCCAGCCAACTAACCCTAAATCTCTCTCATTTTAGTAATTTTTCTCCTAGTCAAAAGCCTATTCACAGTTTCATCTTTCAGCTTTATCGAAAAATAAATAATTTTAGGGGAAAAGGCTCATTGCAGTTTCATTACTAAGGCGTATTTACAATCAGTTGAGAAACTATTTATACTTATATGACATATTTTCCATTTTCTTCTTCCTCTGGCTTCACACCAGCCGCAGCTCGCAACCCATATTTTTCTTACTTTCCAGGTTAACCTTTTTACTTGATCAGAAGAAAAAAAAAGCTTTTCTCACAATCGCAAAAAAAAAGTGCTCCAAGCTTAAGAAAGGAAGGCTATCTTGTCTTACCAACTACTCCCGTGAGACACTCATCATCATCCCCAACTAATTCCGCTTCGTGCATCAGCCTGCAAACGCAAAGTGTATCCCGCTGTTCATCTAAATCCTTATTTCCTCTGCCGGCTTCACTTTCAGTCGTCCTTGGAGCTGGGGAAAGGCTGAAACAAGGGAGAACAACATGTCCATTAAATGTTCAACCTTCGGCCCTCTTAACAAGTCATTAATTATCCCTGTTTTTAATTCCAAAATATATATGCCGCAGATGGAGGGAAACTAACATAGAAATAAACTCCCATTTTTGGCATCACACAAAGCTGCCGGCACATCAGAGCTCTTAAAAGATGCAATCCAATAAATACAGCAGTAGAGAGGGAGAAGGAGAAGAAGAAAACACGTTAAAAAAGAAACTTTTTTTTTGCTCCAACAACAAAAACAGCCAACAAAGGATTTGTAACTTTTTTTCGCAAGTTTAAGCTGTTAAGCAATAAAAAGTGTTATTATCCTTGTTGTTCTTGTTCTTTTGGAGTATGTCAACAAGTTGAGGGGAACAGAGCTCTATCGAAGCCTCTTTATAAGTGATTTACTACATTTTATGCCTTGACAAGTAAACCAGCAGCGTCATTACCATTACCACTGGACGCCCACAAGGGAGCCACCGCATAACCATATCCCAATCATGATCATCTCAAATGTCATCATCATTTCCACTCGAAAAACAGGACAAAGAGGAGGAGATGAAGTTAAAAAAAAGTAAATGTTCTAGCCATAGCATTGCAATTTGCAATTTGCAACTGGGCTCCCATCCCAACTCTTCCCTCTTCATCTACTTCCTACACACAACTCCACACACATTATCCCTTCCCTAATCTTTTTCCACTTCTGTTCCAAATCACTTTTTATTACGCTCCCTTGTACTTTTAATGGCTCTAAATCCGACTCCAACAAGATTACAATTAACTTTTTGGATCGGGTTGGGAAAGGGAAGCGGAGAGCAGTTTTCTTAAATGGGATGCGCGAAGAAGAAGTAGGTAGGGAGTAGGAATGAGGAGAAGGACTGGGAAGGAGTGAGAGGAAAACGTAAGGTTAGGTCATTAGCTCTGCTTCTCTCACAAAACTTGAGCTTCATCATCATCAGCATCACTCAACTCCACTCCATTCTTTAGAAAAAAAAACAGGCATAATCCAACTCTCTAGCTTCCAGTGCCAGTTGCAACTTGTTATTTTTGCATTGTGTGGGAAAAAATGACTTTTTTCTCAACTGGATCCCTTTCCCTATTCTTTCGTAGGGAAAAGGAAAGAGGAAAAAAGTTTTTCCCTTGCTAAATTAGTGGAGAGAAAGTTAAGCGTGAAAGAAATGTTGTGAGTAAGCCTGATCCTTAGCTTCCTTCCCTCTTCCTTATCTCATTCAATATGGATGGGATGGGATGGGAGTGGGCAGATGGGAAATTGAAGCATCCACATCCACATCACCACACCACATTTCCCCATAAATATAAAAAAGCATGTTGAGCCGAAATCTGACTTTAAAAATGCAATCTTCCCCATATGAAAAAATAATAAACCACACAAACGATCCGGACATGGATGAAACTATTTGATAACTGATTCTGAGGTCGATAACAGATAAGAGAAAACAGATAAGAGAAAACAGAAAAATAAGAAACTGAATTTTGAAAAGTCGTAGTGGTAGCAGTATAGCTTACGATTAAAATTCTAAATTATCAGTACAAGTGTAAGGAAGCGTTAGGAATATATAAAATTTAAATCTGCATGAAAAAAATGCTTTTCAATCTTTCAATCTAAAAAAAAAGTTTTCATCTTCCAAGGGGGGAAAAGTGTGATCGGATGTCACCCATCTTAAAACTCTTGCGAGCTATGACCTACATCTATCTATAACCAGAAATTTGCAGTGGTTCGAAAGTTATCGTCATAGCAGACGGACAGACGGACGGACAAGCAGCTAGTGGGTTGAGCTCCAAACCGTAATGAAACTTTATTTCATCATGTTACTCTAGGCAACGTTTGTCATATTCAGCCTATGCTCCAATACAATCTTGCTCAAATCATATCATATCTCAAACGGTGTCTTGGTCCTACACTGGGAAGGTAGGTGAAAGCAGATCGGCAGCCTCAGTGCTCCGAGTACGATTTGCCAAACACTTTAAGACTATCTTACTAGATATAAAAGGCTAAGCCAAATTCTGTCTGTAGGTCTGCCGGAACAAAAAACACATAGATTCTTAATT
>JAQGAH010000312.1:0-49139 GCA_034696885.1 Lepidocyrtus paradoxus | reverse complement strand
ACGGACGGACGGACGGACGGACATTCTCCCAGTGAGGAGAGGGATCCTATTACGCAGCTTTATTGAGCTGCGTAATAAAGGGGAAAATTACATTCTACTTTGTATGGCGAATGTAACAGCTTTTGACAAGGTATAAGTAGAGTAGGAACGGCAGCATAATAAATTTAGAGTTCTAGCATCCCTTCCATCTGCAGCTTATTTCTCTACAGGGATTCATAATTCGCAATGATGTCAGCCCTATACACTCTTGTCAACAAAAGGGGGAATGAATTTTTTTCCTCCTTTTGGATTTTCCCTCAATATAGGTCTGACTTTAAATGTTTAAAAGGATGGAAAATGGCAAAGATTTACCTTTTAAAAAAATCCCTGTAATAGTAAAAAAAATCCCTAGTCCTATCAACCAGAACAGAGATGGATGATGACGCGAGTCATTGAGAAAAATGTTGTATGTTGATAATAGTGTTATTGCCGTGTTTATTGTTATGTAGAGGAATGATCATTATCATTAGTTGGTCTTTCTTTCTCTGAAATATTATGTGTGTTAAGTGGTGCAATCCGGTGCAAAAAGATTTTCTATGTTACTGACACTCCGCTTCTTCCAATCCTCGGCGTGAAGAAGAATGTTAGCTTAATGTGGGGTGAACTGTTTGAAATTTGTTTTCAAAACGGTTACCTGTAATGCAAATGACAGTGGAACACGCAAAAGTTAATGCGACTAAAGTGAGCAATCCTTGCCGAGGCTCGCAGAATGCTAACAAAATAGTGCATTGGGTTCACATATGAAATGCAAAATGTAGTTTGGCATGCTCTATTCATTTTAACTATGTTGCTGTTTAGAATAATACAATGATCAGATGTAATAAAATTGAGGGTGTTTTAGCAAAGTTAAAAGAACTCCTCGCGTCATCCTCATCGTCATTGATAAATGAGCATTCCGCACGTTTTCCTATCTCTATCAAAACAGCTCAAGCAGTTTGTTGTCAGTGTTTGCAAAACAGAATGAAAGTGTCCTTTTGTTTCACTTTATAATAATGAAATTGAGCCTTGTCAGTCATGCGGAAAAAAGGAGCAAGAGGAGAGAGAGAGAGAGCCAGCAGCGTCAACAGACAGTAATAAATTTCTCCCCAATTTGGTTCAATAATAAATAGTCCTCATACAAACTTTGGTGTATTCAACCATGCCTTCCCTTTGCTGCCAATGCCATCATCATTACAATTTACAATCATCTCATCTCAATTCAGGTCAATCAACATTTCAATCCTTCAGCGCTTACACATTCCCAAAACAGCGCTAGCATCGCCCTCCACATTATTATTATCATCGCTGCAAATTTTTGCTCGGATGGTCAGATTTTCAGCATTTCAAAAACTTTCCGTCCATCGCCTCTTCCCTTCCCCTGTGCAGCGCTTTTGTTTGTGCTCCAAAGGCATGTAATCCTTTGACTGAACACCCATTACAGAATTGTGATTGAACAGGGCTGACATAAAAAGAACAGGACAAAAAGGGGAAATGAGAAAATATACCTATATATAAGTACCTTTAAAAAACTGATAGACAGATGAAGTCTGTACATTTTCATATAAGTACATCAGTCTAATAAATAAATCGTAAACACTCCCCGGCTGCATTCTATGCATGCTCAACTCTCATTTTCAGCTAGTGAGCCTGCTTATCAATCCATACCAAATGGGATCGGTAAACGTTACTAAACAAATGAAATGGTTGTAAAATGGGAACCTCCATTTTTCATCAGATTCCATCATCACCACCTCCTCCTTTTCCAACCACTATCACTCTCCTACAATCCTTTCGAGCTCCCGTCCTTATTTGCTCCTTATTTACCAGCCAGTGGAGAATTATATTGAAAAATGAATGTGTTCGGGAGAGATGTGAATGATGGCGATGGCGATGGCTATCTCAACATTTCTATCTCTCGCTGGCTGTCTACCCATTCCATGTTTTATTTTGTCGATTCCCACGACTCAACGGTTCACTCATTTACATGAAAAGCTCATCAATAATAGAAAATACATGAATGATGTGTTTGCGTGCATGTAAAAAAAGTGTACAATAGACGTGATTTCAACCGATATGAGCTACGCTTGTTGTTCCTGCCTGAGTCTGCTGATTAACTCTGGCTTCGTACTTACTTGTTAGGGATGACGAGAGCCTATTAAAAGTGGAGGACTATGTGGGCATGGCATAAGTGTGCTCAACTCACTCAATTAGTGCACCCATTGTTACCACTATACATCCTCAAATCTTCCTAGAGGAAAAAAATAAATAATCAAGCTGAATTTTGTGCAGAATGTAAAATGTATGTAAATTTTTAAAAGCCTTCCTTTTGCCAAACTTAATATTTTAGGGGCTAACAGCCACATGGAGAAAACGGGAGTATGTATACCTACGAGACTATAGTCACATTAACTGCATTTTTATCCGTCTTGTTTGCTTAATTGAGCAAAGAGGAAAGGAGCAAGTGAGAGACTACTCATGGATTTATGACGTAATGAAGTGAAACAACCAAAGATTTCACATATATTTCACTTGGCATGAGAGTTGGCTAAGAGTATAAATTGTAGTTTAAGAGCCAGGCTAGCGAAAGCTCAGACAAAAGAAATCACTGCATTTACATATAATGCGTCCTCACCAACTCACAGCTTTTACAAGCACGCATGTTGCAGAGAGAGAAACGCGTTTTCTTTGCAATATGGAAATAAAATGGAGTTGAAAGTAGAGGAAAAAATGAGATTACAAGAGTACCCCCTTTGAAGCTACAGTTCTATCCTGAGCATGCGCTGTGTACTTATTTATGTCTCATGTTAATAAGCTCATTTTTATTAACACACTTCTCATGAGGATGATGAGATCCTCATAATAACTTTGAGAGAGGATGATACCTTCTCCCTTTCTTGCTAAGTAATGAAACGGAGACTTTATCATCGTGATAAGATCAGTCAATATGTTAGCCACACAAAAGACCCACTTTATTATAAATAATCAGATGCATTCTTCCACGCTGTCATAAAGCTTGAAAAAATAGGACGTGGTCAACAGTCAGCGTGGAGCTGTAAAAATATGCATGAACAAATTATGTTGGATATGCCCTCCTGAAAATTCCTTGTTACTTTTTTCGGCATATCCTGAATGCTTCAATGCCTTGTAATCATCTTCCCTTTGTCTAATCGCTTACTTTAAGGCTCTCTCTCGAGAGGAAAATAGCTAAGTCTTTAAATTATATGCAAGGCATGATGATGATATCAAATACTTGGAAAATCCTATTCATCCTTACTTTAGTGACTCCATTAAACTTTGGACTCGAATATAAAAAACTATTTAGTTAAGAACGTGAGCAATCTTTCATTCTCATAGAGCTTTCATTTTTGTCGTAAAGTGAAAAAGAGCAGACGACGCTAGTAAGTACGTAGTTTCATCCCCTTGTAGTAATAAGAAGCTTTTTCAACAATCTTATTCTTGAAATATGCATAAGTTCAGATGTACATGTTGTTATATAGTAGTTTTAAAACTTTGCCCTTCTCTTCTCAGATGGTGGGGAAGATTTAGAAAGTTTTGATCTGTTGAATTTGGAACTCTGCACTTTTGAACAAGTCAACTTTGTACCGAACTGATAAGGATCCCAGAAACTATCTAACATGCATGTAGCCGCTGTCATAGTTCAGAAAGTATGCAGTTTTTGTTAAACTGTCATAGAAATGTTTTTCAGAAAAAAGGTTATTTATGTTGGTGATAGTCCGTAAAGGATATTAAAACGTTTGGCTTCCTCCTATCTGATAAGATTTAAATGATATCAATCGGCCCTTCTCTCCTGTCATGAAAGAATTAGATTGACTCATTGTAAATTTTAATGAAGAATCGAGTATCGCCAGTAATCTCCCCAAATATGGTACCCTTACAGCCAGGTTCACGTACGGGTAGCGTCAGTGAAAATCGGGCTACTGCAGACATTGCTAATGATGGCGGACCTGCCCCTCCCCCCTACCAATCAGGACTTTCAAAATTCTGGAGAAATCTTAATGCCTTAAGATGGAGCATCTTTACAGCTATATCCAACAGAATACTCATTTTGGCGCAAGATATTCTGGACCATCCAGAAAAAGTGCGGAGGTATACTGTGGCCACAATGCAGGGAGTGATCATTGGTCTCATTTATATAAATGGACAACTTCTTTTCAACGAACTGAAATGGAATCGAGCCCTGGGCGGAGAAATACCAATTGACTTTCTTGGATCTGAAAAATTCTTCGAATTCGACGACATCAACGAGGGTGGATGGATCGACCCGCGTTACAAGCTGATGGAGAATAGGTTGAAGAGAGGCGTGGGATTCTTAATTGTCAGCTTGATTTTTCTGGTATCCCTGCTCGCCTTTAACGTTGTCACCATCGGAATAGAAAAGTGGCGGAAGCGATATCTTCACCATGCCGCATTAGGATATGCCTTCTACGGAGTCAGCTTTCAGATTGTGGCCATCTTCCAAATTGTTACGGCTTACTACCACCACAGGAATGAGGATCACGACTTGCTTCTAGAACAAATTGCACAAACCATACCCCTTGGAATGGGCCATCTTCCCCTTCGTCTCCCACAAAACGACACAATCTCATTTCGAGAAAATTCCCCCTTCTTCCTTCAAGTATATGAAAGCTGCCGACAGGGAGATGTGGTCGAGTGGATAAGGAAGAATGAAATGGCACAGATAAGAACCTTTAGAGTCCCATGCCACAGTCAACTTGTTGACATGGGCTTTTGCGTTAATGAAAGCAGTAATGTGGCCAGCTCCATGATCATTTTCGGGCTCCTGTCCCCGCTGATTTGGTGTAATGCTAGCATGTGTCTATCTCTCCGGTTGGAACTGCCGCCTCTAAATCTAGATGTCAATTTCATGGCAGTCATGCAAGCGGACAGGGAAAGTTCCAATGATAACAACTTACTAGAAACTCTATAATTTCGCCAATTTATTGATTCATCTTTTATCCTACTTTTATACTTGATGGATGTATCAATTCCCCTTAAATGTTCACCAAAATGGTTTGTTGTTCAATCTGTATATATCTATTTATGTCTGTAATGAAATGAGCGAAATAAAAGATGTGGTTTTACCTTTCATAAAAAATAGCTTTACTGTTAGTCTAAAACCTAGCATATTATTTGTATGATGATGTGTCAGCAACATTTTCAACTTTCACTATATTGTTAAGATGTCTAAATGCTACTATCATCTTTTTTTTTTAGAAATGTCATCGTGTCCTTCAAAAATATATCGCCATTGAGCCTAGATCCCATTATTAGCATTGATGGTTATTACCCCAGCGCGTGTAGGCCTAGCTCCACTAAAGTGGAAAGTAACTGTGTGGGACATGGCACGGAACAGCATAATAAAAATATGGTCTCCCATGAAAATAAAAAAAGGAGTCTCAGTATTCCAGTCAGAAAAACACTAGGAGCAAACAACAACACATCATTATAATGTTCGCACATGATGCTGCTGTCTTCCCCAATGGAATATGGTGAATTTATGATTGTTGGATGTGTAGAGAGATAGAAAGATGCCATAATGGTAATGGCAAATGGCGCCTCCTGCTATGGCCATTCTTGTAAATAAGCTTGCTGCTAAAAAGCAAGAAAAAGGAGGAAGACATTTCACGGAATATGGTCATTAGCAATGGGATGCGACAACCTTATCATATATATGGCAAAGACAGGCTTTATATAAAGTCAGCTCCTGCAAAGTTTCAGTTTCCTGAGGAATCCAGTTCCACCCCGGTTCTGCCGAGAGACAAGGGACTACAGGAGCGTAATAAAACGATATTTGTTCCCTTTGAATTGAGTGGAGATAGTTACGAAATCTGGAGTTGAGTTGGGGTGTGTGATGAACTGAAGATTTTCTGACTTTACAATTTCATATTAAGTCAGACTATGGCTAGTTGTTCCAGTGGAGAGTGAAGAATGTGCTGCCTCTGCCCCAAGGATTCCATTAATAATATAAAGGAGAAAGGAATGTACATAAGGAGATGAGAGAAGATGATGCTATAGTATGAACATCTTAGTCTCAAGATAAGACTTGGAGGAAAGAAAACACTTCTCTTCTCATCCAACCAGTCCACTCCACTCAAAACTCTAAACGAAGCTCCTCAAGCTATTACATGACGATAGTGGCTCTGTTGTTTCTTGTTGTGTACAGAAAAAAGGTCGATTTTTTTCCTCTGTCCAGGAAAAAAAGCCCGCAAAAGTGGAAAATAGAAAACAATAGCGAAAATAAATCCCGACGAGCTTTTCACTTTGTCTTTTCCCTCTCCCTTCAATTCCCCTTTTTTCCCTTAAACGAAGGACTTGCAAGTAACGAAGTGCTTTTTCCAGTGTTTACTTCTCCCACCCCCGTACATAGTACATACATAACTACATACATGAGCCATATTTATACCCTTCTGTCACCATTGCCCATAGTTTGGTAAATAATAATAAACTCATATATTCATTCATCTGGTGGTACGAGAGGAAAAAGCTTAAAGAAAAACGAAAGAAATGAAATAAGACAAACAAATTTTTCACCGTTGAACAGCCAGCCAACCAGCCCAAGCTAAGGGAAAGGCTAGGAGAGGCAGAAAAAATTGTAGCGGAAATGGAAAACAATTTCCACAGAATCGCTCCAATTGAAGAGAAAACGTTCTGAATAGTATCAGCTCTGGAGGAAACGGATTTGTTTGTTTGTGAAACTGGATGAGGATAAATGTTTATGTTTACCTACCAGCGGATGATGATGAGGATGATCGTGATGGCATGGTGGTAGCTACTAGCGGTATTCCAGACAGAAAAGTGGTGTTCATCATCTTACAAAATCAATGTCTCAGAGCATGCATGAAAATATTTTTATTTTTATCTGTCATGTAAAGGGACAAGTATATCAGCAAGCAAGCATGCTACATTCTCATTTTATCCTTTCGGAACCAAAACTTTTTTCCCTTTTCATTCCAAATATACATATGCCCCTGTGATGTTAGGTTTTATTTCATAACTTAGTTTTTATATTTAAACCATAAAAAAACTTTTTTTGTATGTACCCTTCTTGTGTGTTCCTCTCCCTTCTATTCTCTCGATCTGTTCTGTAATAATTTCCAGAGCGTTTCACTCACTCCTCCATGAAGGAATGTGCTTTATCCGGCTTTACACTTTTTTCCCACTGAATTACAATTTACAACTGGAGGAGAATTCTCGTCATGAAAAGAAGAAGAAAAATGCTTTGCACCGATTATACTTGGATGAATAGAAGTCGGTAAATCCCACAAAAACATGTATATACTTTTGCGGGGTAATCAGTCACGCAAAACCTTATTTTTTTATTATTTACTTTAAACGAATATCATCATCTCACAAGATGACACCTTCTCTTCCCTCAATCAGGTTTACCCAAATGTTAAAAAACTGTCTTTATATAAAAGGAGGTAGCAAAGAGCAAGTGTAAATACTTTAGGTTTTGTCCGTGCTCAGAAATAAAAGTTTCCGATTCAGGACAAATGAAAATATCCACACACGAGAAAATTTGGAGTAACAACCCCTACCAACTTATACTTGTGTATGAAGCAACAGAGGAAACCGTAATAAACAAAAAATTGTTTAGAATCCCAGAATCCAGATTCCTCCGCTTCCCTCGGAACTTAAACTGTCAATGCAAGAGCAATATAAAACAGAAGGGAAAACTATCAAACTTTGTTCATGAAACACACTCTTCCACCATTAAACTCTGCACAAGGAGTAAAAACAGTGGTCCGTTCAGTAGAACGAGTGAAGCGAGACTACTCATGTGACTCAGAGAAACAGACCAGCTCATAGGGCTTCACTCCACTCGTTTCACTTCAGCCTTACTATTAGCGCTCTACCCAAGAAGATGCACGATCGCGATCCACCACCACCACCAAGTCATATGAAAGGGTGTAGTAGGTTTTCTATGATGGGCTGGTGTAGCTTGTGCTCAAAAGGGAAAGATGCAAAAGGAAAATATTTTTAGTAAAGGGAAAAGATGAGATGGAAAGCATTGCCACTTGAAATGTCCCTTTTACTAGGAGAAATACCTAAGGAGAGTTGAATGGAGAACTAGCAACTTTCTTCATCCTTCTCCAGCTCCCTTCTCCTTTTACAGGATAAGAGGCTGAATCATCATCATCATCATCAGATGTATAAATGGAGGATTCAATGCAACATGATGATAGGGTATAGTGTCAGAAGAGCCAGAGTCTTGAGATGATGATGAATCCACATCTGCTTTTTTTTCACCAATTCTTTATACGTATATCACTATCTCTCTTGAGTCAGCCAACGTCTTTCTATTTTTAAGTGTAATGTGAAAATTTCATTGATTGCTACTTACTTGCCTCCCATATTCTCCCATTTAGGAGGAGACCGGGAGTCGAATATTATTTACTTTGGGAAAGGCAGAGAGAGAGAGAGAAAGCTTTCTGTCAGCCACCATCACTATTAGTTCTACACACAACGAAGCCTCTTTCCCTTGTTACGATTTTTTTTTTCTCTCTTTTACTTCTTCCCTTCACCGACTAACTTTTACTTTGTTTGTGTGCATTGCATAATATTACAACATCAACTGCTGAAACTACCACGATCGATTTTTCTTTTCTTTCTTCATCATCCCCATTTTTTTTACTTCCATTCCGAAATCTGGTCAAAGTTGGTCCTGATTCTAGATATAGATATATATGAAGAGATACATTCACATAAAAATACATCTCTTACCAATATACTTTCACTTTTTAGATGAAAAAAAGGAGAGCGAACATCACTTCATTTCATCTAAGCACATATTCCTCCATTTCGTTATAAGATTTAGACTGTCGCTAGACTAGAGGCTCAAGTCGGCGTACCTACTCCCTATCAACAAGGCTTTTTGGCTCTGTTCCCTTTGTCGTCCCTTTTTTGTTTATTGTTTAACGTGTAGCATAGTTATTAGCTCCTTGTTGCTGAGTTGAAAACAAGAAAGAAAGATTTCTCTCTTGTTTCATGATGGAAGAAATTGGGGAAAGAGTTTGAGGAAAAAATTTTAAAGACAGATATGTCTACAGAGAACAAAGAGAAAGATGGGGAGGAACATCATTTTGTGCAGTGAATGAAGCACTTTACTCCCTCTGTAAATACTTCATCCAGGCACGAATGAAAATGCAAAAGACAGAGGAAGTAAAAGAACAAAAAAAATCAGACTTTTTTCCCGTTTTTAATACCGATTTTGTTGCACTCCACCAAACCAGGAGAGGAGAGTAATTCCAAGGAGGTATAACAGCACTATAAGCGGAAGACTCAAGTAGAGAAAAGCCGATGAAGTGAGTATATTTCATTTATTCCCAGAAAAAAAAAATTGCTCACTAGTCTGAGCCCTTTTTACACACGTTATGCACAATACCCGTTCATTTTCATAATAGCTCAGACATCCAGCCAGACATCATAGCTGAATAGGTAGTGGTAGGGAATTGAGCAAAACTGGGAAAAGGACAAAAGGAATGAAAAGAGAGAGAAAAAAAATATATTTTTCATCTTCTTTTATCCCTGACGGAAGTGCCACACTCAGCCAACTTTAGTCAACTGTATCCTCCTCATTTTTAGGGTTGATATGCATGAGAAACAGCGCAGATTTTTTTTATCATTTTGATGACTCAGTCACTCCTCTCATGGTTTGTTTATTTCAGCTGGACAATTTTCACAAGAGAAAAATGAAAAGGAAGTGAGAACTGAATGGATGAGGATACTCATATTCTTAAGGCATGGACGTGGACTTATTCTTCCTTCCTTCCGGAAAAAAAATACTTTCAAAGCATTCGTCATATCATATCACTATCCCTCTCAACATATTACACATTTTCGGAAGAAAGGATATGAAGTAAACTGTGTGAATTGAGCATGTAGAATTACACAAGTCTCACTCCCACTCCCCATTTCTTGGGGAAATCGACATCGGTAATTGTGTATGGGAAAACGTGGACGAGCACCAGCATTTAATGTACGATCCGTACACATTTGAGGAGATAAAGACTTTGAACAGCAAAAGGTCTCCAGTGTCTTGTCATAATGTTTTGTACAAAGGAGATGGAGCGAGACTGCCTGCTGCCTCTGGCCTTTTACTTTAATTCCTTTAGACATGACTAGCCTGTCATATTATTATAGAACAGTTACAGGGGAGAGTAACGGTATTCGACATTGAACCCCTCACGAGATGAAAAGATGATGTGGTTTTCAGCTTTAGTGGTTATGCTCACTTCTTTACCAACAAAACTCTCCAGTGAGCTACTACCACCATAGTACTTGGGGAGAAGTCCACTAACAAAGTTCTTTATGCCTTTGTGTATCTCGAATGTATGTAGGCACTCTTAACATTTTCCCTCTTTATTGTCCTCTTTAGCTCGCTCTTTGGCATTTTCTCATGAATTCCTATCCTCTCTGACAACTGACCCTTCTCACACAAAAAAAAATATCACGAGGACACTCCGTAATAGATATTGCCGGCTCACTTGGTGAATTGGATTGCTTTTCTTTTGCAGGGGAGAAAAAGCCATTCCATTCATAACGATTATTGCTAGATGATGCAAGGAGCAGGAACGGGAGTGAGATGCAGTCCGATTCATCCTACTGATCCAAACCCAAAACGCACTTGTTTTTTTTTTGTCATAGTGGCTCCTTCACTGGAGATTCTAATCTTGATTTTTATCTTAAAACCCCATTTTTCTCGTTTTAAGTATAATGCGTGAGGAGGAGAAAGGGAGTAGTAGCCCTATATGCTCCTTCTCCAACTCAACGATGGCATTTCCTAATGTAATCATTATCGTCATCTTGGACAAATGATATTCTTTCGGGATTGAGACCACCTGCACCACCCTAAGGAATCTTGCGTAATTCCGAAAAAAATCCTTTTGAATGCGAGTGTGCACCGGTCGTACCGCATATGGGAGCTGGAGGTTTTGGGATAAAGATGCTGAACTGCGTGGAGGAAAGGTTGAGGTGAGCAGGCTGTAATTGTAATAAAGACCGGACCACCACCACAGTCCCCTTTCTCATTTGTGACTGTCTCCAAAATTACTAATGCGGAGTTGATGGAAATCCATAGCTCAACATGTGAGGGTTTCATCTTGTTTCCCTAAATAAAGGCATTCGTTCCCTTTTGCTCGACAGTTATTTCTCAAAGTAATATTTATCGTGTACATAATTTCTTATGGTTTCGTGTATCACGACACATTTAGCTATTCATGAGAAGGGGATGGGGAAAAGAAAGGGAATTAATGGTAAAATGTGAAATTCTCAGTCTTAAAATGAGCGGCCCAGTTTGCCTCCCGTGCTCCTGATGCTCTACTGCTGATGTATTATTCATGGGAAAAGTTTTGGGCTTGCATGCACTTTAGACTTTCCTTCAAGATTTTCCCTTTCCTTATGCTAATCACTAGTTTAGAAAACCGGTCCCGTTTTTTTTTCCTTTAGAGAATATGTAATTGCAGAAGTGAGTGGGGACACGTGTTCCTAAATTGAGTACATGTTAAAATTTTCTAGATCATTTTAAGATAAGAACAATAATACCCATTTCATAATATATATTTGTTTAATAAAATCTTTCTATTGATAACTGTTAGTAATTAAGCATAGATATGGAAAGTGGCTCGTGTTGCGAACTTCAATTAGCTCGCTATTAGCATGCACGCGTATGGATTAAGCTACTGTTTCAACTTGACTAATGGAAAAAGGTTGAGTTGGTGGGATTGGGGATTTTAGGATCTGTATTTACAGGGGAGAGAAAGTGCTCGTGCACATGAAATCAACGTGAATAATGATGCTACGCACTTTGGCCCTCATTCATCATTCATTCAAGCAGAGTGTAACATATGGCATGGGCAAACATTGTTGTTCCTGCTCTTGGAACGTCACGAGCACAAAAGGAAGAATGCATGTTACACAAGCATTATATAGCTTCCCATTTTTTACTTCACTTTCTTCCCATATGCCATATAGTAAGTCTCCTACTTTCCCCATAAAAGAAAATGAATGCGTGATGATCATTCTGCAAGTGCATCCCAGATCCCCCACGGCCGTTCCCAAAAGACATTCCTGAATTTCCGTTGCGTCGGCTGAAGGTGTAATTCGACTATTACAAAAGTGCATACAAAAGAACCCCAAGCCACTCAATGGCGCTATTTTCCCAGAAAATCCTATGCCATATGCCCATGGCCAAGGTTATTCAAAAAAGGGAGGAATTTGTGTTATGCCTTCTGCTACATTTAAAGATCAAGACATTTCTATTCCACGGGCAAACAGTGGCGTTTTTCTCCTATTTTTTAACCGAATATTCCATCATCAAGCTATCGTAAAGCTTTCCAGAAATTCATACGCCAGCCAATTTTCTATGAAGTAAGTAAAGCATGAAAAATGGGAATATCCCTTTCAATACACCGTGTTTCTCAAATGATATGGAGTGCTGTTGGAGGTGGGAAGCGGAAGTGGCCATGAAACAGAACCCACATAGTCAAGAGGTTTTCCAAGAGTATTTATTAGACGGTTAGAGAACATGTCTATGGAAGTGCGCTGGCAGAATAAAAATTACATTTTAAAAGTAAAATTACAGCTTCTTGCTAACAAACCACGTGAATGTCTAAAAGGTGGAAGGTGCCTTGAACACAAAATGAGCACTGCGTATTCAAACATTGATTTTCCTGTTTCCCTTTTAGCCTGATGGGTTAAGGAAGAAGGTAAAAAGGTGGGGAAAACTTGGGAATGCCACATATTTTTAGTTAAAGCAATATTTAAACTAAAAATGTGAGTGAGTGGCATTTTTTTTTCCAAGGAGGAAGATGAATGAATGAAGGCTTTCTTTATTATGTTATGTAGTACAATAAAGAGGCGCTCTGTTTTCCGCTTCAATCATTAGCCCGGAATATTTCCCCGCAATTTCCTCTTTACAACAGGGCAACCGTTCCCATCTTGGTGAGCATCCATAAAATGAGATGAAATGAAACCTTATCGCCTTGAGGAGGATTCACTTTTACTCACTCTCTCGCCATCACCACATCAAAAATGCGTCAAAGCACTCCCCCCATTTTTGAAACTATAAATGATGCTTTAAAATAACCAGGGAAAAAAAGTTCATTTAATGGGAGCTTCGCTTAAAAAGTTATACACGTGCCTTGGGGCCAACCCAACAACTCACCCAAAGCATATATCACCACAAAAACTCCCATCCTTATAAAATGGGCTATGCATGTACATTAGGCAAAGA
This sequence comes from Lepidocyrtus paradoxus, assembly GCA_034696885.1. Lineage (NCBI taxonomy): Eukaryota > Metazoa > Arthropoda > Collembola > Entomobryomorpha > Entomobryidae > Lepidocyrtus > Lepidocyrtus paradoxus. The sequence goes on along the minus strand of JAQGAH010000312.1, from coordinate 35,866 downwards.
CTTATAGATACTTAAAAGTACCCATTTTATGTAGTAGCGGAACCTCGGAACACCTCTCAGAAAGATAAGGAAAGAACAAGACAGACAAATTAAGTTGGATAATAGAGCTCTGAAGGGAAGGAAAACAACAAAAACTGCTCCAACCTAAATAAATAAAAATTTTATAGTAGTTATTCTGTAATGTAATTGGTAGGTAGCCCACCGGCGAACATGAATAGGGCATTGCAAGAATTTTGTTACGAAGCCTCTCCTGCTCTGCCGTGCCAACTAAAAGGTTACAATTTCCCATTTCTCTCTCTTTTCCACTCTCGTTCTCTCTCTCCATTACATCCCCTTTTCACTAGACTATCGTATCATCCACTTGAAAAAAAATGTTGTCACTTGCTGGAGAAAATTGAATGAAGGGGAAAGGAATGTGTAATAATGTGAGAGCATGAGGAAAAGTGTATCCAGTCTAGTTGAGTGAATCTGAATGATTCTTCTTATGGAATTTTTAGGATTCTCATTTATAGGTAGATATTCTCAGCTCCTCTCTGGAATGAGGATGCTATCTGGTTGGGGGCTTTGAGTATACGGGAGTCACCTTGTATAATTTAAAGGTTCATTTGCTCTACATAAGTGGAAGGTGATGTAGGCTTTCCAGCCAATTACTTTGTTGCTTTTACAAAGATATTGGATTGGATGTGATACAAGCAGATGTTGTACTCCCAGAAACAAACATTCCATGTCCCTATCACTGTCGGTGGAGGGAGCATGGAGCTGAGACTGTGACATTATAAGCCATTTTATATATGGCTTCTCATTTTCCCCTCCTGTGTTCCCTCTTCCCTGGAACTAGACATCACCATCACCCAGAGCGTATCCATATAATGAAATCCCAACATTTGGCAGTGTTTGGAGAAGGGACATTAAAGGATTTATGTATGATTAGATTATACGTAAACCGAATATGGACATTTGAGTTGGAGGAGAAAGGGGGATTCCAAGAACCCGGATAAATATAGCCGGGACTGGAGTGCATTATGTGGAGACATTAAATTAATATGTAAAGGTATTCCACCTTTGGGCTAACCTCATTCATCCAATAGTAACAAAAATAGTTTGGTATACGTTCCTGGGTTTGAGATAATTAGTTTGCATTTTGGGTATCGCTTTCGCTTCACTGGACTCGAGAATATATGAATGGGCCCTGCTTACTCAGCCAAATTACGGGGGAAAAAAACTGGCATTGGAATCCAACTCCTTTCTCATTATCCTCATGGAAAGATCAACATTGTGCAAATTATTATAATGCTAGGGAAAACGAGTAATTTTGTTCATAATAAAAGACAAACGGAACAAAATGAGCCATTAAAAGTGACTGGAGTGGGTAGAGAGCAGTGTGCTACTAGCATTACATGAGCATTTGAGCAAGTATATGGGCTGGGCCCATTAGGAATGAGACAAATTTCTTGTGTTCCACTTTACACCATATTCATGGATTGCATAATTATTAGCGAACCAGCAGCCCTCTAAATTAATATAAGTATGTAGTGTGGCCTAGCACACTTTAACCGGCTGTTCATGGCTTCCAACTCTCCAGCCAAATAAAAATTACACTTTTTATTAAAAAACTGGAAGGGAAAAATGGGGATAGAGTATTTTGTCAAATGCCTTCGGAAATGGCTTCCCCCATTATCCTGGACTACGTGAAAGTGATGGGGAAAACGTAAAAAGTAACAGAAAAAAAGTTTCTTTCATTAACATTTTTTCTTTTGAGCGACTCAGCCAAGTGAATAAAGACTTTTTTTGTGACGAGCGAGACCCAAGAGCTACACACACGTTATCCTATTGCAAACTTTATTACTCATTTTGTAGACAATTTTTTGGAAGGAGAGCTGCAGTAATCACTTGTCGCCATTTATCTTAATAGGAGCAAAGTAACACTTCGGTTGGGACTTGGGACTTACAATGGTACAGGGTTACCAGAAACGCACGTTCTTTAGCTCACTTGAGATGAGCTCAATCGAGCGAATTAATGACTGTAATGACTTGTCATTATCAAGGAAAAAAGGAGAAACTTGTAAAGAGGAATTCGGCCTGAAGAATAAGAAAGAGCATGGAATATATATCTAGTACTAAGCGACTATAAGTCGATGGAACGGAAAGTCGGCACACGTTCATTTAATATATCTAACAAGTCACCCCAAATTATACTTCAGAGTCTCTCAACACTAATAAAAAATGCTTTCGGCAGATGCAAAAACGGTCTGGATGGATACCCACGTGGCTACTATAACGAGGGCTTAGCACTTCAGCATAGTATGCATCAAGTTTGGTTTAAATTCAAACTATCAATTATCATTAGTTTTTGCTAGTGGGCCACAACGCAATCGCAGCTTGACAGTAGCCCGTGTCCATCACTAAAGATGACAATTTGTAATTTTGTGTCAAAAACATACATTTATGATGATGGCATGTCAAATTTCTTGGCATTATTATTGCAATATTTACAGAGATTAAAAGGAGGAGGGCGAGACTCCAGAACAAGCATAAGTATACATATATACAAATATTCTATTGCATACTCAGACCTACGCCTAAATTATATATGCCCATAGCTTGATTAAAGTACCTAAACCGGGACAAAAGGATCGATGCCGGGTTAAACCTACTATGCAATCCCTCTGTAATAGTCCATGTTCAGCCTTTCTCCTAGGCAATCCCTATCCCTGCCTTTCTACATGGAATGGAATAAATGTCAATGTCACCAATGGAGCGTAAAATGTCGAAAAGGAGGTCATATTCTAATAGCTCTCAAAATTAATAGGCTTCAGTTCAAATAAACGTGAAATGAAAGGCGTATGAGTTTTATCGGCGACCTTTCAAAGGAAAGAGGGAGACAGACATGCCATTTTACATTACAAGTGCATAGCCAAGGGTTAGTTAATATATACATCTATACATCAATTTAAGAGCTATATGGTCGACGAAGATGCATTATTAGAGCCATCACACCCGCTAAAACATTACAATGAATCTCCAACAAAGCAGAAGAGCTGATGGATTTAACGACTCAACGCATGGAAAAATTATGTCTTGGAATTTGGAAGAGAGGAAAGACTCCGGGCGACATTCCTTTTTCCATCCATCTTGTACAGAGATGTTGGATGGTTATTTATATGCTTGTGTGGAGCTGTAAATTGATTTTCTTTAATGGTTATTTCCCTTATAATTATAAACATGGCTCTATCCAATCTTCTCAGTACTTTTAATTATATGATTCTTCCTCTACATACAAATCACCTACAATCATGTAAAGTTGCATTTTTTCAATATTTAACATACATATTTATGCGAATACAGAGATTGCGGAAAACACAAGAAATTCTCATAAAACATCATAAAAATCAATTTACTGCAGCTCATGATTCATGAAGAAATGCTTGCAATAAAGTTGGAAACAACAAAAGAGTTAATGAAGTATGTTATGATTATGATATAGATGTACTTATATTTTATACAGCATGTCCAAAAAGCTGATCTTATCTGTATACATGATATAGAAATGTGACTTCTATTTTTCATTGTTCGGAAGGCTGTCCCTGTATTGGATAAAATATTCGCAGAAGTGCAGGGAATTACGTGGATTCTATCCTGCTGGGCAGATCATAGAAGGATTAGATGAATGATAGCTAAATGCAAAAACTCGTAATCGTGACGCGTTCATATTGGCTGATGATGATAATAATGTGTGTGATGTGTTCTAGCGTCTGTCCAATATGGTTCATATTACTGCATCAAATAAAGACGTATATGCGAGCTATATGTGCAAAAAATCATAAAAAAATATAGATTTTTTAAAAGGAATATGATATGTGAAACAGGTAGATCAAGTAAAATTAGCTGTTGCGCCTGGCACTGCTGTATGGTGCTGCTCTAGCCAGTCATTAGGCTTTAATATGACACGAGAAGGACAGGAAAAAAACTAGCTTTCATTAAGGAATGAAACAGGCTGGCTGCACCAAGCAGGTGCGTCACACTAAGACAAAGCTATTATTATTTTAGCTTAATTCCTGTTTGATCAATTGCGATACGATATACATCAAGCCTGTTGTAATCTCTATGATTATGATAGCTAAAGCGTCTAACTTTCTCCTTAATTACTTTACAGGGAGCTGTTTGCCAAGTCATTATTTTAGAATTAGAATTCAAATTAGTAGAACAGAATGGTTGAGAAATTAAGCTGGGCAAATATGGAGGCTCAAGAGTTGTTTCAAACAAGAAGCCATACAAAAGAACAACCTTCGCCTTTGAAGTGATATGAGCCTGACTTTCTGAAAGTCTCAAAAAAAATGCTAACTGCATGTTATGAAGTGTGAGTACAGCGGAGATCTTTGTTCATCTTAGATGCAAGAAAATTAAAAATCATATGAAATTTGAGCGAATTCCAGAGCCATCATGTGAGAGTGAGAATAATAATAAAAATATTCGTGTAATAATTACTTAAGATGAAAATTACAAGTAGTTTTCCTGTTCATGTAGGTGCATAAGCATGTAGCAACACAATCAAATGCATTCTTACAGGTAGTTTTAAATACGCATGTAAAATTCAGTCGGTGCCACCGCACCGCTGTGGAACGTAAAATGCGAACAAGTGGAGTTCATTCAAACTTTCTGTGAATCGGAGTCACTTCTCTGAGAAGGAAGAATGCATACAACCCTTCCATTGTCTTCTTATACAGTATCTACGTATTTACGACTATTACAACCTCATTAATGAGAGTAATTAGCAGAGATTAAATTCATGAAGTCATCACAGCAGTAAGTACACTTCTGTATGTTTCTGTGTGTTAACAATCATCGCAACCCCGCTGAGATAATGGATATAAAAAGTTTAAAATTATAGGGTGAAAAATTACCTTGAACGTTGAACGACAGAATAGAACTGAGTCATGTCATTAGCAATAAAAGTGGAACTGGAAAGATGCATCCGAGTCGTAATAGAAGCTCCAGTTGCTGGAATCCTCAAAATGCATACGTACGAGCATACAGACCTCCTATATGGATAAGCACGCTTGTTGTTGTCACTGCGTTAGCAAAGTTTTCAATACAAAATAGGTACACGTGTGTATTCACCTGGGTAAGCCAATTAAGTGCATACCAGAAAAAGATCCAAACACTGACGCGACAAAGGTTGCAAATGTCAAACTGCTGAGCTATCCTAGAGCTCCAATCTAAGCCGCAGCTAAAGACAATTTGCCGAGATTTTTTTTTAATTTTGCTGAATTTGATCACAAAAACAACCCCCAAAGTCAAGTCTAAACTATTATGGTAATCCCACAGAACTGCACAACAACCCTCACCAGTTTTAACTGAAATCTCAAAGCCAAATGCATTTAGAGTCTTGGCCAACACGGCTTTTCATCATTTTGCTATTTTCATTTAGCTGGATTATGAATATTATTAAGCAGATACGAAACGATAGGGATGAAAACGAACCCTCTCTATAGAGCAGGATGAAATCATGATGTGTAGTCAGCCCCAACTGAACCTACCTCTTTGAATCAGAACGAGTTAGTAACTCTCCTGACAGCTTGACATGCCTAATGTATTTACATGAAACGAAAGTGAACAACGAAGCGCTTTCATCTTAAAATAACGACCATGACATTCGTTTATTCACTTTTCGCAGCAGCAGTATTATTTTATAACTAGCCACAAGATAAAAAGTGATCTACTCATCAGAGCGATGAGATAGGAGGATGTGCAAAGTCATAAAAAATACGCAACAATATTACAGGGCAGAATACAAATAGATTATTGCAAAGAATTATTTCATTTTTTACGCTCTTTCCAGGTACTGAAGCTGACTACTTGACTTTGGTTTACCTTCGCCTCTCATATTCTGGACCTAGCTTCGGCTCACTCAATGATTCACATGTACCACCCCATTAACGTAGCAAATTCCACGTTGCAATCGCAAATATAGTCAGGAGTCGAAGATTATGAAACAACTTTTTTCATGGATTTTTCATCTATGTAATCATAAGCGTTTAGCTGAATGAGCTCACAAGGGAGGAATATGTAATTTTACATATAATAATTTTGCTACTTTGTAAGAAGGAAACGAAGATGAAATCAAAGCCCGTAGCTCCACAGGAATTTAGGAATGAATGAGATAGAAAAAGCCGCAAGTTTCATCCAATTAGCACGAATTTAGATCTGTGAGTTATCCATTATCCACCATTGACAACAGTAAGTAAGGATGCGACATGGAAGGAAATGGCGCTTGATGATAATGACACTATTGAGAAATGATATGACAATACAGCTCATGATGGGAGTATATCTATTCATTATCTAGTACGTTGTAACAATACAAGTCCTAATGTTGACACTAGCATCGTAATTTTCCCTCTGAATGCTGCATAATGACGAGTTGATCATTTCGGTCGGATTGAAGTTTCATCAATGCAAAAGGAACAAATTGGTCTGAAATTGCTAATATACATCCCCTACCCTCTGGAATTCGTTATGGTTAGCAATAAGTATGAATCCCAATGTCAAATCTGACAAGATATTTATAAAGTCCGGATAATAAATGCGCAGTATGCATCACCCTACTCTGTTATGCAAATAAGAATGTGATTTCAGATCACATCCGAACAAACCATAAGTCGGGTGTAGCAGTCAGTGTTACTGCCGCTTGCTTGTGCTCAAGCTATATAATGAGTACGCCAAGATCGATATCAATTTTAAAAATCAACCCGTCTTTATTTATATCACTTTTTATTTCTTGGAAGGGTTGGGTCTCGAAGTCGTGCCTCCAATATTCGATTTTCTTTTTGCATTTGTGTTATATCTGCTCGCAATCTTTTTAGTTTGTCGTCCACACTTTTGCCCTTCTCCATTTCTAATTTGTCCTCCAAGTCACGAGCCTGACGTCTAAGATTTCCAGCTTCTTCCAGTGTGTTGATGATCTTGGAAAAGTCGGAATGTATTGCGACAAGAAGCTTGTATGACTGAGCAACGTTTTTATCTTTCTCTGCGTCCTATATAAAATAAAAACCGGGAAAATTAGTAAAGACAAAACGAACCAAAGTGTACATGTTTAAAAAGCATTTGAAAAATGGCTGTACTTTAAATATTAATTCGTCGGCAACCGCAAATGTCCTATCCAGACGTCCGCTAAGCGTATTAATATCCTTTTGAATTTGCTTTGTATCTTGAATGACCTTCTTAATCTCACGTTTTTGCTTTTTGATATTACCGATTATTTCGGTAATCCTTCGAGTATATGATGATCTGTAATCCAATCAAATAAAACGTATCAGTTAAAATCAGTTCGCTTACGGGAAACGAGAAGATACATGATACATTTCAAATGATGATTAGCACAACTAACCTATTTAAATCTTTAGACATTTTCTCATATTCTGCTAGCAATTTTGCATACACAGTTTCCTTCAGTTTAGCTTCTTTGCCCATTTCCTTCAGCTGGGCCTTCAGTGATCGGATTTCATCTCGAGTTTTTGCAGAATCGCCCTGCGTCAAAAAAAAAAACAATTGTTATATGTTAGATGCATAAACTCAAATGGGACTAACTTAGAACTTTTGAGTTAAAAATAATATTTTACCCCTCCAGAAAGCGCAGCTTCGTGTTTACTTCTTATTTGGTCCACCAACGGTTTTCTATGGGTCTCCCACTGGGCAGAGATTTTAATTAATTTTTCTACCTGAAGCTCTACTGCACTTTTTATTTTATCCAGTCCATTCTCATCACTGTTTAATAACTGGTGAGTTTTCTTCTGTCTGTCCAACTGAATTTGTTTATTTGGAATTAGCTCTTTCAACTGGGCAATATTATCTTGCATTGACTTAATTCTCGATGATAATTCCTTCAGTTCCTTTTGTCGCTGTTGCAAAACAAATGCCTTATTTTTTGAGTCTTCCTGCAAAGCTCTTAACTTTTCAGCAGCTAACTTTTCTTCATCTTCTACAACAGAACTTTCAGGGGTTGGAGGTTTCAGAACAGGTTTTTGGGCTATGGGTGGCTTGGGTTTTGGTTTCTCTGGAAGCACAGGCTTTTCCGGAATGGCGGGAGAGGTATCTAATGGGACTTTCTCTATTGATGGAGGTGGTTCATCAGGGTCGCCAAAGTCATCATCGTCATCTTCATCAATGTCCACCACAGGTCGTAATTGCACATCGTCATTTACATTCTCTACAGGTTTCCTGTACTTTTCGCGCTCTTTTGCAAAAGTAAGTTCTGCCAAATGACTAGCGTAGAATTTAAGTGTCTCTGGAATAATTAAATTACCAATGTATGAACCTCATGGCATCGTTTATCAATCAATCAATCCTTCGATAACATCTTAAATTATCTTCATCTACCTACCTTTAGGCAACTTGTTAACATCTACAGAAGTAGGGAGTCTTATTCCATCAACTTCGATACCATTCCCCAAGGTATGTTCAACCACTTCCTCCGCTTCAAATCTAGTGGACTCTTGAGCCATTTTAGTTTGAAGATTTACAATTTGGTCCCCAACATCCGCCTCTCTTGGAAGTTTCTCCACAACAAATATTAAAATTTTTCTAGCATCTGCCTCCGTTGGATAGAGGAGCGACTGACATTCAATCTCACCCGCATACCCCATTTCCTGTTCAATTATTAATCAAATATTTAAAACTACATACTCCTCCATATTCCATGAATCAAAAATTTTATTTTATAATATTAGGATAATCATCTCCTTACCGTCAGTATTTGAGCTATTTGCTGCGCAATCTTGAATCTCACTGACATAGGCATTTTACTATCATAAGTTGGCAGGTCAGGATCATCGGGGCGGATCAGGCTCAAGCACTTTAAAACGCATTGTATCAGCTGCTGGGATGAGAGTTGCGAAATTTTCGAGTTAACATCATCACTAAATTAAGTAAAAATAAATCCATTAGTTCTACATCCCTTCATTTGCAGAAAAAAGTTGTCGGTCGCAGCTTTTACTTAAAATCAACTTTTTCGAGAATCACAAAATAAAACAGTCAAGTTGCCATTCATTCTTATCCCACTTTAATTTTTTGAATATGTAACATTCTATACGAAATTAATTCATGATACGAATAAAACGAATAAGCGATGATACTTACCATCCTATTTGCTTCAAGGTGTAAACCAAAATCCCATCGACCTCCTCCATGATCTCTCGCTATAACTTGGACACTATAATTGTGTCAAACTTGATTCACAAAAAAATTAACTGATTCACCAACTGTTGTTTAAAAAACCGACTGTCAACTAATTATCTTCATTGTCATCATCACTGTCGTAATGCTCCCCTTACTTATGTACTTCACATCAGACACTTTACTTAACAAACATTTAAATCCTGTAGAACTTCGTTCGCGTACACTCCCTCCTCAATGTTCTCAGGATCTCGTAATTAGATCCAGAGCATAGTTCTGGTTCTGGGCTTAAATAATTAAATTATCCAGACACCCAGAAGAGGGAAATGAAATAATTCACTGGAGTAAGTAGTGGCGCATTGTGAGGGTATTTTTGTATCCATCATCATATTCATCATATTGTAAAGTAAACAAGAGCATTTCACACAAAAGCACTTTACTTACTTCCCTTCTTGTTGGCTAAATGCAAGCAACCGTGACAAGGTAAAAGCACTCAAAAGTCAGATGGCTCAATACATCTCTGTCCATTTTTACTGCTGTTCTATGCATCCAAAGCACGCAACAGAAAATGAACAAAGATTTGTTGATGACACGGTGATAATGGCGTCTGAATTTCATGGGATTTGTATGACACGATTATATTTATAAATATCATTATATTTTACAGGATTATTATTTTATTCATTTAAAGATGTTTATGAAATTGGATACATAAATAATAGGATAATACAGTTTGTATAATAGGAAGTTTTAATTATGGATATTGGATTGTATGCAAGACATATTTTTTATTTTTTATAACTTTGTGAATTTATTCATGGGCTTGTTTTTGTGAATTGTTCAAGATGCGGGCACCTACTATATCATTTCGTTGGAAGCCAAATGTCCCGGCTATTCATCTTGAAAATTGTAAGATTTTGCGAAGTTCAAATGGAAGTATGCGATGAAGTATAGATTTAGTAAAAAAACTAGCTATTGCAATTGTATCATGCACCCTTGCGTCACTGAGTCTATGACGACCTCATCCTATTGTTTCTTTTGATTTGTTTCTAATGTTAAGCTGTACAGTTATATGCACAAATGAATCAAAGATTTTAAAGCAAATAGAATTTAGGAATCAAAAATTTTTAAAGTAAAAGTATCTGCGTTTTTCAGGTTGACAGTAGGCTTTTACGGAATAATTTCGCATCTCAGGAAGCAAAAATAAAAATGGCTGATAGGACTCCTGCAGCAGCGAATGCTGACAATCAAAGCCAGGAGCCAAGGTCTCCCTCCCCTTACAGACATGGCAGGAACGCTCGTCGTAAACAGCTCCATGCGCAGCGTTTCGATTTATTGCGAAGGGGCCAAAGACAACTCCAAAACATTCCATTCTTCAGCATGGAGCATCTGTCCCCTTGGTTTATAGTTTCGGAGAATAGCCTTTTCCAACAGAAACTCCATGGATGGGAGCCGGTGTTCAATTACAGATCAATCGGGAGAGCATGTCTTTTAATCAGCGTAGCATTTGTTTGTCTCGGAGCCTGCCTTTTAATGTTCAACTTGACTGCAACAGATTTTAAAATTAACTACGGGGATGAATGCAAAGGATCGCGGGGCGTCTTAAAAGTACTAAGTAAATACTGTGTCTTCTGCAATGCAGGACGTAACCCTGTTTGTACCAAGGTCATTGTCTTCCCGAAGAATATGAGGACCCCGGTCTATGTTTATTATGAGTTGGAGAATTTTAATCAAAATCATCGACAGCTCATTAAATCCGTGGATCATGATCAATTACTCGGAAAAATAATTGTGAAACCGCCGGGAAAACGTAAAGCAGTTGCAGTTAAACCGGATCCCAGTTGTCATCCGTTTATACAAGGTTGGGTGAGCTTTTCCTTAGGCCAATTAAAAATAATCATCAAACCATTATTATGGCGGTAATTTGATACGTTGCACTATTCCTCTCTAAAGATATCGAAGGGCCATATTACTTTCCTTGTGGAGCTATGGCGAATGCCATGTTCACCGATGACTTCTCCCTTCAGACCAAGAAGAGGGCTAGTATCAAACTGAGAACGAGAGGGATTGCTCATTCCATATTGAAGCCCTATAAGTTCCAAAATTCTCCGGAAGTGACGGCGAAAAACTATAGACAGAAAAAGATATTTAAGACCAACTTTGTAAAGCCTACAGGTATAAGCCTTAGTTGACAACATAATTGCCTTTTAGAACAAACTATAGACATTTCCAATCGTAAATATAAGCGAATTATTTGCAAAAATAAACACAATTTTACTCTAATAGGCTGGTCAAAAGACGTTTGGGACACGTGGTGGAAATATGGTGGGTTAGAAAATGAAAGATTTATAAACTGGATGGTTCCAAGCGCGACTTCTACGTTGAGGAAGTTGTATGGCATTATTGACGAGGTTCCAGGCTGCCCACCTGGTGTCTTTTGTAAAGGGAACTATACAGTTAAAATCGACTATAGTACATGCGTATTCCAAATCATATCCGATTTTAACTGATTTCTTGCTAGGATTAAGAGTAACGAACCAGCTAAAATGCCTTTAACAGTCATTTTCATTAAAATGTTCCAGGATATAATGTGGACGGCTTCTCCGGAAAGAAAGCTATTATTTTTTCAAATCTCTCTTTCTTTGGATCGAGGAATCTATCCATAGCTATTTTCACAATTGCGATGGGTTGCCTCCAAGCTTGGATTGGATTTTATATGCTAAGGGAAGCGAAAAACCAGAGCAATCGCAATGACAATTCCAGTAACAATAGGAATAGCTTAAACCTAACTCCTTTGAATCCAGGAGAACCGCAGCACGTCGAAGCACCTGCACCTCGAGCTCAACCGAAACCGATTATTAACAAAAACGATGGTCAGAAAGCATCGGTGCCGCCGCCAGCAGCGTTAATTGGCAATGGACAGGATGCCGTTGCAAAAAAGAACCTGAAATTGCAACCAGCACCGGCTGCCGCTTCGCGAAGAGTTATGTTTGAGGACAACAGAACGAAGGAAGATAAGGATGTTCATACACTTTACAAGAATACGAAACCCATGCGTTCAATATCGGAATCGCCATCACCATCCACAGGTACCTCGGATGCAGAATTGGATGAAACGGACAACGACAGTGTTAGCTCGATTAGTTCCTACGCCTCCTCAACTGGAGATTAAAGTAGGAGTCGAGTTATCATGACGCAATTGCCAATTGACCGACATGGCTCCTGAAGAAAGATTTGCTCGGACTGACATAAAATCAGTATTGTACTATTTATGTATATTTGCATAACATGCAGAATTTATGTCTATTACTCAGTCGTTCCCAAAAAATGTGGGTCTTTTCATGCAGAATTCCATCAATGTCAGTGGGGAAAATCCTAGCTTCTTGAAATTGTCGATTTAAAAAATAAAGACATAGATACAGACAGACCACACAGTCGTTGTAAATGTCAGCAATTTCCTTTCCCAGAACATATCACCGTTACGGTCGAGCGAAGGTGACATTTAAAGGTCGGTATATTACCAAAGAAAATTACAGAGAATCATGCAAAATGCCGAAAGCAGAATTGGGTGAAAGCAAAGCAGAATTAGCGGTAGGGGAGTAGTAAAGAAAATCCCAGAAATGTCTAAATATCATTTAACTGAGACTAGCAGGGATTTGATTGCGTTGTGACGAAGAAACACCAGAATTTCTCACAATGCCCTACAAGCATAACTTGATCAATAATATCCGTTGGTTTTTCAACGTGGTTTATCAAACACTCATAATACACGGTTCGTTATCTTCCACAGTAATTTGCTCATGTAAAGTTTGTAACATAGTTTATCATCAATCAATACTTATATTGAGTTCATTGTGTGTAAATATTACTGTGTATTCCCATATCCCATCAATACCAACAATCCCATAAACCACCCAGAGCTTGCCAAAGTTGAAAGGATTATTAAGGCAAAATGTCCATGTCAGAATGCCCCATCATGCCTTTAACAATACAATACCTATCCCATGTATCACCAGCCCAGCATCATTATTTCTATTTTATACATTATTAAATACAGTCAAATAGTCTGTTACTGCTTTACACGCGGTAGAGCACACATTTTTACTTACTGACTCTTATCATTCAAGTTACCGTCAATTATATTTATTTCGAGTAAAAGGCTCAATATTCTCTTTCTAATAGTCTGGCATATAATATTTTACCACATGTAGTACCTACTAATGGTGAGTAACGAATAAGCTATATGTAGTAAGGGATTGTCCCATTATTAAAGTAAATTAAATCAAACTACTTTTTTGAATGTAGGGTACTAAATGAATACTAATTTGTCTTTCAATTGATGCGCCGTTTGTGTTCCAGGTTTAATACTGCCAGAAAATGTGATTGAGGAAATTGCTCTATCGGATACTAGTTAATAGTGGTTAATACATGGAAATCTGAAAAGGAATGCGCTGCATACAAAATCAGAATTTACTAATTTAAGTTTACTGTTTATTTTTCTTGCAAAATCAATTTTTAGTCATAAATACATTAAGCTTCTTTAATTTGCAATTGGAAGCACTCTAACTTGTACTTACCTCGATTCCTAGCTTAATTAGGCATGCCCTGTTTAAATTTTACTTTCTTTAGTTATGGGACACTCCCTTACGTATTTACTTTTTCGCAAGAACTCATACAAGCAATTTATACTGGTTTAGTGTGATGGATAATATGATAAGGCATAAGGAATAACGTGCTCAGTGTTGTTCCTCACGTTGTGTTACCTTATTCAAGTCAGTCAGTTCTACCAAACAAACGCTGCTCAAGACATACTAGGCTAGGTTGCAATTTTTGCAACTGCTTGCAAAGTATGTAGGTGACGGGGCGATACCAAAATATCACGCAAATACCTACTGCATTACTTTACTGCTAGCATAAAGTCCCTTTTCTTTTAGAATTTAGGTCTGATTCATTCCCACAAATAGAAATCGAAGTGCAGCTCAGCATTTTTGCTAAACTTATTGAATTAAAAGTTGAACATTGTAACATTGCTCCGCCCACGCACGTATACATTTCTTTGTAAAGATAGTTTCTGGTTTGGTTTTAGTGCATTATGGAAATTGTATGAAAAGTCTAGAGAGAAAAAAATCCTTCAATGCCATTACTACCCTTCTTCTGTAAAAGCATCTTTCCAACTCCTTCATGCATCCCATCAGCTGCTGGATATAAAATTAAAAGCACTTTTTATGTGCATATTAAGGAACAAAAAAGGTAAAATATGTGTTGTTGTACAATATCTATTATCAATATCATGTTTTATGTTATGTATGGAATATGGAAGGAAGTTTCCCCCTTCTTGGAAAGAATTTTGAAGTTACCATCCCATAATGCAAGCTGCATAAATAAAGACTGTAAATTTCAAAAAGTCAAGTCAACTTTAAACCCAAAAAGTTCATTTTGTCTGTTGTTAGTGGTTAGTGATTTTCAAAATTTTAGTGGATAATGACCAATGACCAAGAATCGTATTAATTGATAAAGAAAATAATTGAAAAGTAAAAAAAAATAACTCCATCCGGACATACACTGCGACTGCCTATTGATGATTGAATACAGAAATTAAATAAATAACAAACAACATATCCCATTGGTTGTTGGTTTGAGAAGAAAAATTGTAATGGAAAAATAATGATCTTGATTTGCTGACCCTATTAACTGTTGTGGTTGTTGTCGCGATAATCATTAAGCCAGTGTAAAACTATCTCATTCTACAATAATTTTTTTTTTGTACATATTTAACAGTGAACACTAATCTACTAAGATGTAAGATGTTAATGATGCAGCCGTGGGCTCAAAAGTAACGTTAGGCGAACACATCTGCCGCATTCCAAGCACTTAACTGAGGACAAGGGGTTACGTCTATTACCGTATCACGACTGGCATCCCGTTCCCAACAGAGGTGTCAGGTTTTTTTTAGTCCAAAATGGAAATGTCCGCTTCGGGGGAAAATGGTCCTCCAAATACAGAAAGCAAGGAATCTAAAAAGCCTTCAAGTAAGTTAAATAATTTATGGTAATGATAAACGTTTTCTGGATCAGAGTTCTACATAGATCCGACCTCATCTGGGGAGCTTGACTAAAAACGATTAAATTGGACTTTCAAATTTGATTTTAGATTCTGCATTTAAGCAACAGAGGCTCACGGCCTGGCAGCCGATTTTAACTGCAGGAACAGTATTACCCACTTTCTTTGTTATAGGAATTCTATTCATCCCTGTTGGAATAGGACTGTGGTTTTTTTCAGAAAATGTTCGCGAAGTAACCATTCCTTACACGACATGTCCGAGTATTGACTCATCGCACAACAATAGGACATGTTCTGAAATAATTAGGAATGGGAATAATTCAGGAGCAGTTTGCCAGTGTGAGGTCTACTTCACGTTGGACACGCAGTTCAGTGTAAGCAAAGAACTTTTGGACAAACGAGTTGCATACAATTAATGATGGATTTGTGTTAGATATTTTGTTCATGCTCGTTTGTTGACTGTTGCTCCAGCCTCGCGTTTTTATGTACTACGCGCTGACGAACTTTTATCAGAATCATCGGAGATATGTCAAGTCCAGAGACGATAACCAACTTTGGGGCGGGGTCGGCGGAACGTCCAATTCGGACTGTGTTCCCTTTGAGGAAGGTAGGTTAAAGTTTGATGTGGATAATTTTCAATTTCCGAGGGATTGATATTCATTATTCAGCCATAGTTCTTTGTTGTTTAACAATATGTATGAATTGTCAATTTGGATATTTTAGATCGAGGGAAGAAAATATATCCATGTGGTGCAATAGCAAATTCAATGTTTAGCGATGACATTAGCCTTTGGAAACATGATGGTTCTGTAACAGAAGTCAGTCTTATACGTAGGGGAATAGCGTGGGACTCTGATAAGCAGTTCAAATTCCGGAATCCAGATGATTACAATAAGGATGCAAAAATGTGGGACAGTTACACAAAGCCTAAAGGTAATTAATTAATAATTTCGAACGCGTCAAGATTGTGGATGAGCGCAGTGTCGGGCGCGGTCATTAGGTGTTTAACATAATCTGTCTATATGCATGTAGCATGGAGGAAACAGCTTTGGGAGCTCGATCCTGACGACCCAGACAACAATGGTATCCAAAACGAAGATCTGATAGTTTGGATGCGAACTGCGGCCCTTCCAAACTTCAGAAAACTGTATAGAATCGTGAATGCAAGTGCTCAGGGCTTTAGAGGAGGCTTACCCCCAGGGGACTATTCACTTAAAATCAATTACAGTAAGCGTTCAATTATGAAAAACATTATAACAAAAGTTTGAATGACATTTTAAATACTAATCTTTAAACTTTTATTATTAATAGCTTATGAAGTGGAATCGTTTCACGGTACCAAGTCAATAGTCCTTTCGACAACATCACTGCTGGGGGGCAAAAATCCATTCTTGGGAATCTCCTATATTGTCGTTGGAGCAATATGCCTGGTTCTGGGAGTGCTTTTTCTCCTTATTCATATTAATTATGGGAAAAGGTAAGTTGTTGCAAATAAATATCGGCTCAAGATTGATGATATTATAATTTGATGCTTAAATACAGTATTTAATTATTATTTTTACAGCACCTGGGAAATGACAAACGTCGATCCTCGTACACCTTGGGTTGCAAATTAGGTTGGGCCACCAACTCTGCAACGTCTACTATGCACCAAACCAAATGACCTTAGTGGGAGGACGTTTCATAGTTAAAATCTCATTGTGTGATAGCCTGACAACTTTATTGTACGCTTGCTTGTTGTATTCGGAATATATGTCATCTCACCCCTTGTTTTCGAGTGATAGTACTAAGAGAGTGGCTGTTTGTTGACTGTCGTCGTTATATGATAGTTTACAGGATGCCTGAGTATCTACGTTAGTAAAATAAGTATTCTCGGGATGGCCTTCAAAGGACTATTAGCTTTCCGCTTTCTCCATGTTCATAGCGAGTTACTGAACGTCCTTATCGAAAACATCTAGTCCCAGCAATATTGCAGTATAGCTTAGAGACTTCTTACCCACGTGAAAAAAAATAAAACTATGCATCTGCACCAATACGTTTAAGAACTTTTTTCGAACATTTTATGTATCTATGAGTATATAGTATAGTATATATATAACTATCATCATCATCTTGACCTAATTCTAGTAAATAGTTATTATGTATTATATTATGAAATCATCACTATTTATAATATATAGAACGAATATTGAATTCCCATATTGTGTTACTATTTAATAGCTAAATTGCATTTATTTTTCCTTCCTCCTCTTCATAATATATATAATAATGATGATAACGCACGGATTTTCGTTTTAAAAATTAAAATAAGTTTTAATAAAAATATCAACCAACTAAATACAGTATTATGTAAAAAAAATCGCCACTGACGGCACGTTATAATTTAAATTTTTTCGCGGATTTAGAATTTGAACTGATAGTAGGGACAACTTTTCGTTTCGCTACCTTATCAATGTGGGAAGCAGCACCTTCCTGGAGTTTTGCAAAGAATGCCTTGGAGGATTTTAATTCCTTGCGGCTTTGATGTGCTGTAGAATAGTTGTCAGCGTTTGGATTATTATTGGCTTTCTGTTGAGATTTCACTATGCCTTCCGCTAGCTTTATATTCCTTAATCCCAGCCCCTTGATGCGTGCCTTCTCTTCTTGGGCCAATCTCTTCAAATGTTGCATCTTCTTTTTCTTCCGTCTTTCCCGATTTTTATCTGTTGATGTTCGTTCTCCTTTGCCTTTAACGGCTCCCTTAGCATGATCTGTTGGAAAAGAAAAAATTTTAGATCACTCATTTAGCTCGACATACGAAGCTTGGTCATAATCATAATCGCAGTTATAGTTAAATACACGTGTGCATCAGAAACGAGGAATTCCGAAAAGTTTTCGTCATTAATGTAAGATTATACATGTCATCATTTGATACGTGTTGAACAAACTGTACACAACAATTACAAATACATAAACAGTATTTACCTTGGATTTCCTGTGGAGCTAACATATTCGCATCGCTTATACTGGCTGCTGCGGTTTCTTCGACAGAGATTGCTGGCATATTGCTGACTACTTTTACCTCCACAGTTGGCTAAAAAAATAAAATAGAGTTCAATTTCAAACAATTGTCGTTTCGCGAGAAGGATTTTTATTAAATGTGTGTGAATGTGATTTAATCAGCAACGAGGAATTCAACTAATTCTTCAATTTAATTCAGCAAGGAATGATCATCATATTATCACGATAAGTGCATTTAGGTTTCGACACACAACTATCTAAAGATTAATATTTAAAAAACCAATAAACTTACGGCTCTTGGCGTGAAATGGAAATTTGACAAAGCGTCCAGTTTTTCAAACAAGCTTTTCATCTCCTTTTTGATTTGTATATGTTCTTCTGGTTCCTTTTCTTCTGCTTGTCCTTCCTCTTCTGTTTTCTTTTGATCGAGATATTCCTAAAAGCAAAAAAACATCAGTAAATACTTAAGTGAAAGACCTCGAATTTCACAGCTAGTTTCCCGTAAATTCCAATTCAGTAAATACCTTTTCATATATTTCCGCTAGGCTCGATTTACTTTTTTCTGCATCTAACACTAAGCGCTTTTTATATTCACGTGGATCCTCCACAGGTCGAATTTTTCTTTGAACATCGTCCCAAGCTCCGTCTTTTATTCTTTGCTTGATAACATCTTCCAGCTTCATTGTTGTTTCCACTGTAATTTCTGGAGCTAAAACACAATAACAAAGGAATTCATCATTAATATAAAAATTTCAGAAATGCAACGTGCAAGCTGAAGAACAATTTATGTAGTTTTCAGTAACGAGGAATTCCATGAATACTCATCAAAATATTCAGAATGGAAGTGTCATCATAAAAGATAGCGAAGACAAATATAATAAAAAGTACAATTTCTTACCAGGGCGGATTAAATGATCATAAATTAGATGCTCTTCTAGAAGGGCATTTTCAGGTCGGTTTTCAGCCGTTGACTCTCCGAGAAGATGCCATGATTTTGGCTCCATTGCCTGATTTTCTATTTCCTGAATACTCTCTTCTACTTTCTTTTGTCTTTTCTCAAACGAAGATAGTGTTTCATTAATTTGCTTTTTTAGTTCTTTGCTAGCTGCTTCTTCGTCGTTTTTCTGCGTTTCGTGATTATCATCACTAGCCTCCTCGTCGACTTCATTTCCAAAGCCAATATTTCCCACTTCATCCTCATTTTCCTCTTCATCTTGAAAAGTTACGGATTTTTTTGCTGGCTTCTCCCGGTATATTTCAGCATTTGCTCCAGTAAGAATTCTATTGTTACTTATCATAACATCAACACCAGAATCTTGCATTGGAGGATCAAAAAAGTCCTTGTAGAAGTACTTTGTTGAAGCTTCTTTATCTTCTTCCCCTTCCGCTTCACTAGGGACGTCCTCGAAGAAATCTATACTATCTTCGTCAGAACTTGACTGCTCATCATCGTCTTGTCCGGACTTTTTGGCGTTCCCTCTATCCATTTCCGCTTCCAATTGTTCAATATGCTCTGTCATTTGGGCTAAACTAAAAAATCTGTCATCCACTATTGATTTCTTGTATTGGTTTTGACTTGAGTTGACGGGTCGATTTTTATATTTCTCATCTGATTCGAAAAAGTCAGAATCCTCCCCTTCCAGGTTATCATGATCTTGATTTTCCGGAGGGTCTTCTTCGGCATCCAATTCTTCTTCCTCATCTTCAGAAGCACTTAGCACGTCCGAATCATTTCCCTCATTTCCAATTGACCTCTCCTTGTACGCTAATAGCTTGGATACGGATGAAACAAGACTCTCGTACATGTATCCATTTTGGAGTTCCAATTCTTCCCATACCTGGTCTTCATCAAACTTTTCTGTAATTAAGGTGGGAACTGGAGCTTCGGTTTTAGAAAACTTGCCCTGTTTTCGTTTCTTTTTGGAGCGCTTCTGAAGTGGTGTTTTGAGACGTTCTGTTTCCAAACTAAGTGGATTATCCAAAGATGAACTTTTCTCTAGTGATTTTGTAAGATCGTAAATATTTTTTAGGAAGTCAAGGCTCAAGATGGACACTTTATCGTTCGCCCTATCAGATAAATTAAATATACATTATTACAGTGAGAATTGACATGACATATCTCAATGCTACATTCAAAACCGATATGTACATATTTTGTATTGTTCACGAATTTAAACTTACGTCAGAAAATCCTCAGGGGTGAATATTTCTGTCCTCAGTTTATAAGTATCGGTCAAGGATTCGCCAGTGTTCATCATCTCCACAGGTGTGGCAAGGGAGGCTTGCGACTTTCTTCTTTTCACCATAATGGAAACAGATCTTTCACCGAGAATCAATCAATCACCACTGGGAAGTTGACCTTTGAAATGTTAAATATTTGGTCCATTAATTTGTAAATCATGAATTCGAAATGCTAATAAATAAATTGTTCAGCCCAAAAGTAAATACACAGGCGAAGTTGGCGAACCAGCTAGAAATATACATACCCATTAAAAATTTAAATGAATTACTTTACTATCGTACTTACCTACCTTAGCAGTACGTCCACAAACAATTAGTCAATTAGTACAGTTAATTGTTAATATTTTAAATTAAAATTACTGGAAAACTTCAATAAACTACTCACTCGCACGCACACGCGGTCTTGCTGTTTCTTTCCCTAAGCTAATCTCACAAACAACCCGAAATGCATTGGAAGCATGCACATTCATTTACGCTCTATGAGAACACGTGAGCCCAATGCAAAAGTACTCTATTCCGCCGCATTCCAAGAGTCACAAAAACATATCGATTTTTGTTTCACTTGGCCCCATATTTATGCGCAATATTGAAACAGCTGCTAAAAGGAACAAACAAACGAACGATGAAATCAAAATCAAAATGCACCTATTCTAATGTGTGTTGCTTTTGCTTTATCGTGTCAAGTTAATTAAATAAAATATTTAGGATCAGTGAAACTTAAATGATAAAACAAGGCTATAATCGGCTGTGGTATTGACTGTTTAAACTCCATTTACTTGTACGCGTTATAGTTGACAGTTGATAGCTGAAATTGAAATTACATTTTATATTCTAGTAATAAAATACTAGGCAGATTATCAATTATCTCAAGTTTGTGGATGTTCCACATTTAATTGCGTTTGATGTTTGACATTGACAAGAAGTTAACTAATAATTAGGATATAGCAGGATCACTGAACATTTGAGAGCCACTAAAAGGATGAGTTCGAAAGACAATGCTCGTGACACTTCGCTGGATAGTAACGGTGACGGTGACTCCAGCAGAGAAAGCGGAATAGATGATGGCCCCAGTGAAGCCGTTGTGGATGCTGAAAGGGCTGCTGTCGAAGCCTTCAAAATGGAGTCTACTGCTGAGGGAGAAAACAAGGATAAAGTTAAAATTGAAATAATCTGTGGACCGGTTGAAAATGACCCGGAGGGTGGCAATCTTCTCCTTAAAGGTTGCGACAACATTAGGGGAGGTGTTAAAAAGCTAAAGGGGTTCGATGCTGTCATTTCTCAACAGCGTAGGAGGACAGAAACGCTTCAATGGCAAAAGGAGTAA
This sequence comes from Lepidocyrtus paradoxus, assembly GCA_034696885.1. NCBI lineage: Eukaryota > Metazoa > Arthropoda > Collembola > Entomobryomorpha > Entomobryidae > Lepidocyrtus > Lepidocyrtus paradoxus. The sequence goes on along the minus strand of JAQGAH010000312.1, from coordinate 14,070 downwards.
GAATAAAGGCATGAATATCTCTGGCAAACATATTAGCTTTAATTGTTTTGAATTTGGTTTAATTACAATTATATATTTTTCATTTCACAAACAGGCGACGTGATGAAATCCTGGATAAAATTAGACAGCTGGAAGACTCTGCATATAGCGATAGTGAGACTGAGGATGAAATGGACTTTGTCGCGTCTGTTAAGGAGACCGGGGGACGGCCGCCGCAAACTCTGGATGGCATAACTGAAGAGGAAACTCCAGAGTCGATGGAAGTTGGAACCTCCTCCAGCTCACGAAGTGGCCACTCTGAACAACACAGGAAAAAGGTACATTGTACATTACCAAAGAAAGTTTTGCACCATGACCATAGGTCGCATTTTTATATAAATGTCTTATGTAGCGTGTCTTACTCTTATGTTAGCAGCAAAGGCGTCCCCGATATAGACAAGCTCCTTGCAGACCAATGTTGTCAGAGTGGTTATTGGAAGTACCTGAAGATTTCGAAGAAATGTGGCTTGGAGTAGTGTGCCCTGTAGGAAAACGATGTATAGTTATGGCTAGTCGAGTAAGTTTGTTATAATTTTTTTCCTAATTATTCCTAACTAAACTATCACGAACTATATTAAAAATATTTGTTTAATTGTATGTTATGTGTTATTCGAATTTTTATTTTAACTTAGGGAAAGACGAAAATATTTTCTCGTTCAGACCACTTCCTTGGATCTTATAAGTCTCTTTTACCTGGAGGGTGCAAATACCATTACGATGACAGTAAGTATAAAAGTGCATAATTAATTGATTTGTGTTCAGTGAAGTCTGAGTAGAATGGAACAATAAAATAAACTGTTTTTATTCTTTAACTTTAGCAACAACCAATCGTGCAAGGGGAGTTACTATTTTAGATTGCATTTGGTCTCAGCAAACTCAAACATTTTATGGTGAGAATTTCAGTAATTAATTATTCGTCATATATCAATTAACTCTATGATTTTTATAAAAATAAGTAATTTTTGTTTTGTAGTGTTGGACATGATATGTTGGAACTCTCATTCATGCGTAAACTGTGATGTAAGTATACTTACTAATATCTTTATTTTATTACGATTTAATTGTATTTTTCAATTCGAAGGGGCTTTAAATAATAAAATGCGTGATTACTTATGAATCATTTTTTGTAGATGGAATACCGCCAGTATTTTCTGCACTCAAAGTTTTCTGAAAACTTGGAACTCTTGGAACGCTCAGCAAAAAACCCTTTTCCATTTAAACCTCTAATGTACTTTTCGGCCGGTGAGACATCGTCAGTTTTGTCATCACCAATCCTCTTCCCAGAAGATATAGATGGAGTTCTTTTTGTTCACAAAGAAGCATTTTACATATCGGAGACTAATCCTCTTTGCCTCTGGATTTTACTTACGCAAGTGGAATCCATTCTTAAAATCTACGTTACCCCGGAACTCTTGGTTCGTCAAGTAAAGCCAAAAAATTTAAAAACTAGGGAAAAACAAATGAAACGACAGGACTGTAAACAGTCTCAAGAAATGGAAATTCACCAAACCTAGATAAGATATTTATTGTTAACATTTACAGACTCTATTTAAGTTGAAATCTAAAAAACATATTTTATTTTTCTTCTTCCATAATCGACAGATGAAAAATGTTATTACATAGTTGTGGTATGTAGCTAATAAAACTAGCATAGCTTTGAATTGCAAAATATTTTTGACATGGTTGAAATTAGTGGTGATTTTAAATTACGTTATGCATTAAGCAATAACGCAATATTCATGGGCTAAGACTATACTAGCGACAGCATTCTGTGAGCATACATTCTTACTGTTCAAGGATAGCAAAGATGACATAAACAACCTCTATGCCATTGCCACTGTTTTGTCACGCAACTTGGAATTAGTTTGACTGGTAAAAGTACATTCATTGAATACCTTTGATGCACTCCATTCATTCGTGACGAATGCTTTGTTCACTATTTTACGATGTACATCATGCATCGCTACATTTCCCGTTGCTCATTCACACAGCTCCCGATGCCAAATCAAAAAAGCAATAAAAACAGTCTAATAAACTAATAATATAATCCAGTTAAGATACCTATTGCATGCAGGTTTTATACCGTGGTGAAACGCATGGTCCATATTATTTTTCGGGGTGGGAGCAATACCAGAGATGTGATGTGATCTCTCTGGGTGATACTATGATCTTGCATTTTGTACGTCGATCGTGAAACTAGTCCAGACAGAATTACAAATCGGTAAAAATGCATCATGAAAACCGGAGCATTAACCGGTATGACCCATGTGGTGTGATGCAGAAAGAAAACATAAAATGCTAAGCCAAATTTATTAACACGGAACTACGTGTGGACTGAGGGTTCAGAAAGATCATGTATTCATTTGGAGGGGAAGAAAGACAAGCTTGCTCATTCCATTCGTGTAAACCATAAAAATTGTGTAATTTCTAATGATATGATGGCTGGCGATGGTTAATCCGGCTAAATGTGTGTCCAAGAGGGAAGTGGTGGAGGAGGGTTTGTGGTTGGGTTGGGAATACTTGTACGTTAGCCCAACAGAGACAGGCATCTGGACAAAGTAGAATTACTTATTGCAGCATCGACCCCAGACTACCCGAGAAATGGAAGCTTTTCAAAAGAAATAAAACACGAAATGAATTAAAAAAGGTGGTAATACGTTAGGCTCCATATTTTAATTCCGACCCCTAAATAACGACGAGACATCGGCCACTGGCCACTGCCCTCTAAATTTGTTGTTACATATATTGCATTCAAAATCCTTCGATATGTTGCTAATCTTAGGAAAATCCGCACATTTCAACATGCATTTAATTTTATGTTCATACTAGTAATAAAGGACACCAGCAAGCCACTGTAATGGAAAGGGATTAGTAATCTAATCTAGATTCATGACTCTTTGGTGTAATAAATGTGCATAACATAAACAGAGAAGTGTTTATATAGACGATGCAATAATGTGCATTAAGTAGTTGCATTTAATTCATAGCAATGAAAACGGACAAAGCGGACCTGAATTCCATCATGAAGTCATTCACTGGGGTCAACACCTTCAAATTAAGGTGCCTAACTAGCCCAACGTAAAATTTCGGTCATCGATGCATGCTTGCTACATTCTTTGACGTATTTAATGTTGTCAGCAATTGCAAACTGTTGCAAATGAGTCGAGTCTCAACATGCCCCATTCGGGAATATATTCGGGGACCATATTGATGATCTAGTGAGGATTTCCCACAAGCTACTGCTTTACCAAAAGAAAATTACAGACACTTGTTACAAAAACGGACTTCCTAAGTGTTTTACAAAAATAGAAAAGCAAGCCAAACCAACTTGCAATATGTATGGAACCTGGTATCAAGTACAATCAAACCAATTGTGGGACAGGGCTTTCACTTCGTTATCGGTGTATTTCATTCACCTCATGATATGAACCGGAGTTGATGAAAGTTGCCGCACCTTATATGCACCCCATAATTTTTTATGATTGTAGGGAAACTTTCACTGTAATTTTTGTTGAAACTGAGGAAGTGGGGAAATCCTGTTTTTTTAGTTTTTACACTCTCCCGGATGAATCACTGGAAAGCCAGGTGTTCCAGTTGTAAAAATAAGGCTATGTATCTGACATGGGCTTTGCCGATAGCCGTACACACCTTTTACCATTATTAACTTTTATTTTCTCCTTTATTACGACTCCAATCGCCGAAAAGCGTGCGCAACACAAAAGGGAACCGCTGGCTTACACCACCTACATCTCACTTTCATTTACTTACTTTATTAGTTTATTACAACAACTGTTATTTGCCACGCTGAACCAACACAACGCATTGGAATTAGTGAGTCATCCGAACCGAATGCAATTGTACTTCATAAAATCTAATAAAAAATTATCACCTTTCACGATTACCTTTTGCACGAAATATTATTTTATAGTATATTTTGTCAACCATCCTCGATAAACCCAGTTGTAGATAATGAAGCCCGAATGAACATCAATCCTGATGATCTTACTAATTAATATTATTTAATGTTCTTCGATTTGATGATAATGATGACTATATATGCAGGAGTGTATTTCGGAAGATGTAAATGTTTTTACCTTTCCCAATGAAAACCTTGATTCTTGCATTCTAAAGACCTTGATTTTTATATTTTTATTTCAGTTTATTTGTTGCATGCGTGGATGAAGTTTTGTAGACCTGTTTTAGCTCCACAAATTAGTCAACTCTCTAGTAATTAGTACAGAACAACAAAAATCTTTCCATGCCAAGGATTTCGGGTCTACCATGTTTTCTCGACTTTTCCTGTTCGCCATTGTTAAGGAATCATGAATATTTCGGGGAAGAAACTTTTTTTTCAAGTAATAGCCGTAGCTCTTACCAAGAAACAAGAGCAAATGGAAAGATTGCACTTCAGCGATACGGAATAATAAGGGATACAGTGGATCCATTGGGCATCCAAATAATTAAAGAGGAGAGTGGAGCTCAAGAGGCAAACGACACTGGGGCATACACGTAATACCTATAAAACGCCCCTTCCAGAAGTAATCATTTCGTTTTTTCCCTTTCGCCCTAACAAAAGAATTTTCTGTTTTACTTCACTTTTTGTTTCATAACAGCTTGTGTGCATTGCTTTTTCTAAACTAAAATAAAAGTTGGTTGCTTTGAGTGAGCAGTCATTCAGTTCACATGAAGAGCTCTAATAGCTTGCATCCATATTACATGCACATAGTAGTTCGCTCCTGAAGGAATAAAAATTACTTGAAAAAAAAGTAGTGTTGCCTATATGGTTATGGGTGGGTTTTTGTGGTGCACTTACTTGCAGCATTTAACTTGATTCGATGGGCCACTCCGAATAAGAATGCATTTTACCCCAACTTTTCCACTCAGTTGCTGTTGATCCGTCAACGCAATCACAAGTCAATTCCCCTGAAAGTGAATCCAACGATTTTTTTGCATTGTTCGTCCAGAATCAGAATTCTACATTGACAATGTAATGACTTCGACTTTACCACAAGGGTAGTCTTTCATCGGAAGTTTGAAAAAAACGAAAGCAATGCTGATAGTTGTGTGAAAAAAACTGAAAGATTTCAACAATTAAAAAAAATTAAGCCAACTTAATCGCTCGATTAAGCCGTTGAAGCGATAAATGACTACCTAAACATACATCTGCCAAGAAGATTTTCTGGAGGAGACAACCATTATCCCCACGATAATCCAAAATACTATGCAGAAAAGAAGCACGAGTCTGTGCACATTCTCATGGCAGGACACCAGAAGTGCCAGGAGCTCCAACAACGCTATCATTATCATAACAACAGTTGCCAGAAAAAAGGAGTCGGTTACAGCTCACTCCTATCCTCAGAAACAAAGACTTGCAACCAATTGCAAAGATTTCTAGAAGTGCATATGAAAAGTGCTCGTTCCTTTTAGCGTGCTCCCTGTTAGTTAAGTAAAGTTGCTCTGTTTTTCTCTTCATCAAGATTAGTTACATCTCTCACGTAACTCCTTCCTAACGGAGCTGAGCGATTGTTAAGGGGAGAGAGGAGAATGGTACGATTGGCGAGATTAGGCCCAGCGTCCTCATTGGGGAAAGTGGTGATTAGCCTGAGGAGTGTGCAAATTAGCATTCTTTGTCTTGTGATACTTTTCGTCAGACTGACCCAAGCTACCTGGTGGTAAGTTGCCCATCTTTCTAAAAAAGCATGTTAGGAGCTTGTAACCCTAATGGTAGTCACTATCAGCCCATCGACGACATGCATTATGTGTGGCACCTCACCCACCCTTATCAGCCTTTTGCCATCATCACCAATCCCAATAAATCATTGCGTAGTTATATCCTTTCATAATCTTTTTTTCTTCTTCCTTGCATCATGCAAACAACGCAAAGTCAAAGAACTTCCGAAAAATATATTAAAACTAATTGAAATACGAGATATCTCAGTATTGACTGCTACCACCGCACCTATTCCATTATATCATCTTAGATTAAAGATATTTTTTATGCAGAAAAGAACAGGGAGCATGTTTATGACGTATGGTTGGTCAAATCCATACGTATATTTTTCCTTTTCTGGAGCAAGAAGTTGGAAAGGACGCGGTGATGAGAGATTGGCATACGTTTTCTCGAAAAGTTTCCGTTTGGTGAGCCATCACTAAAGTCACCACACCACATGCGAATTAAATTTATGATTTTTGAACATGCGGCAGCTCAACGGATCCTTTGGGAGAGACCTTCCGCTGCGAAAAATTATATTAATATTTCACCTTCCTTGGGAAATATTGGAAGGTATTTACAACAAAAAATGAAAGTCATCAATCCATCGGCATTATATTTTTTATGCATATAGTTATGCCTACTTAGCTACCTGTAAAACGAAAGTAGTCAGTAATTTCTAGTTATTTTCTTGTAACTTATTTATACTTGTTCGGGAGAGTTCTATCGAGATCAGTTCCTCATTATGCCCCAAAAGTCAAAATATTATTGTTTTTAAACAGTGCAGTAAGCTTAGGATTCACACGCCATAAGGACTCCCACCGGGCAGAATATTATGAGTGAGAAGATGTGCAAGACTCTTTGACATATGTAAATACCGAAATGAAGCCGACTGCTCCTCCCAGGCTTCACTGCTGACAGACTGAGTGAAGACGTCACTTCCAAAGAGGCTAGCCAACTAACCCTCTCCGACTCATCAGCATCCTTACATCCTTCGTTTTTATAAGATTCAAACAGTCACATCCAAATATTTGTAGCGATAAGGTATCCAGAGGAGAAAAGACTCAAAGTGATGATGATGGCTTTCGCATACATATTTCACACCAGCACATTTATTTCGGCTCTAGTGTACACAAACTAACTGACGTTAACAACTTGTTCGGAGGATCAGATGAATGTCTGTAGAAACTAAAGCTTTCTTTTGAAAAAAAAACTGAAAAAGTATTTCAGGAACCATCTCCATTCGAGTAAAGTTTGCCGGTGGGCTTATGTAATAATTGTCTTCTACCTATACGAAAGTATTTATTTTCACTTCACCCCTGATCTATTTACTTTTTACATAGTTTTTCCTCAGAATACTTTTTCTGTACATTTAAGACTGCATTGCACTGATCGCACAGCAAAATATTTCAAAAGTTGGAAAGCAATCATTGCATTCATGTAATATTTGTCAGAAAGGCGTCGCATCACAAGCTTGAACTTAGTCATTTCACTCCGACTCATCCCTCAGCATCTATCCGCTCAAGACATGGAGCTCACATTTCTCCATGTAGGATCAACACTTTGTTTTGTTCGGCAAACAACCGGAATTTTAGTGCGTCTCTAGCTTTCTTATTGCGTAACCAATTAACTTTACGATCTTTTCCTATTTCCCTATCCTCTTTAGCTCGCACAGGTCCGTTATAGATATGTCAAAAAGTCAGTATCAACATCTCCTTGTTTTTTGTCGTAGATCGTAAAGGAAATTGAGATTCCTGTTCATTGTAAACACTGCACGCACCAGCGTTGGCGTTTACTTATGATATAATATGGACAATATGGACGCATCCTGACATCCTTCTTTAAGCAAAATCCTCCTTTCTCCATGTATCTGTAAACCGTATCGTGCAGTTCACAATTACACGTCAATTTTACGGCGCTCTCTGTCGTTGAAGGCAGTATGTCGCATTTTTATGCTTGTATGTCATATGAACGCTGCGTATTTTCATTTTCACAAGAGTGGAGAAATAAAAAATTCCACTCGAAAAAAACGCAAGGAACGGCGGAGATAGTTTTGTATTGTCAATCGCGGTCATACAAATTGGTTGACAAAAGGGAGGCATGTGTGTTTTACAGCCTTTTCCTCCATGTTTTTATGTCGTAATTTCAGGAAAGCTATAGTCCGACTGGTTAGGGAATATAGCAAATTGATATGAGTTTTTCTACATGTGTGAAGTAGTAAAAGTAACAATTTTCCCTCATATTCGTTTATCCCCATGATCTTTACTAGATCGTATAAACTGTTGTAATGAGAAGAATAAAAGATCGCTTTTATGAAACATGGAGGTAAAGTATGCAACGATTTCTGGTTGATTTGTCAATAGTTTTTTGAAAAAAAATATTATTACATGCTTTTTTCCCTTCCTTTTCCTGTGCGTTATTAGGACATGACATGGGAAATAAGAATTCACAAAAAAAAGTTTACGATCGTTTCATGCTTTTATCAGGATGATGAGGAGTGGGGAGTTGGCATTCGTCTGACAGGGTTGGTTTTTCGTCATATTGGGGATATGGATGGAAGGCTTCAAAAAAAATTATTGCTATTTTGTCTATATTACTGGGATGTATGAATGGGAAGGAAGGAAAATTGGAAAAAAAGATGTGGAAAGTCGTAAAAAGTTTGTTACTTGTCCACACACATGCGATTCAAATCGTTATAAAAAGCAAAGTGCGTTGCGGGGAGGCACAGCCAATTTATTATCCCATACTCATTTCAACCATATTTCTCATGATTGTATTTTGAAGATCGTAAAACCGAACAAAATGGTATTATTGCAATTAGCTGCATTTCTGCGTGAACACGAGATAAAGCTTTCCGTTTGATTAGCGACATGTGTAAACAGGAACATGAACTTGTCTGGGGTTCCCCGGCTCCTGGACGGTCTTGGATACTAGTAAAAACCATCGCATGTTAATCATACTGCGATTAATTGTTTTTGCTCATACGGCTTAATTAGCTAATCTGAAACTTTTGCTTTTACGTCCAACGAGTATTTTCCCGTAGAATATTTAAGTAAAACAACGAACTAGACGTTTCTATATTATCGCCCCGACATCGAATCCTTTATATCGTTCTAATATTACAGATTATTAAAAGCTGAAGCTCATTTAAGACTGCGCTGTGATATTTAATGTATGCCTTTAAGTAACTGACAATCTGATATAGTAAGACAAGTATGGTAACAAATAGCTCAATTAATAAATGATACGTTTTGGTAACTGGTTATGATTGGCGTGATGAGCTGAGGAGAAGCAAGAGAACTTGTTTCTCCTTCACCCAAAGACGTCTCGCGTCTCCTTTGAATTAAGCTGAAATCTAGAATATCTGTCCCAAATCTGATAATGGATAAGTAAAACCGCTGAATGAGCAACAGCTTTCAATGTCTGGAGGCATAAGCTATCATATTATCATCTAAAATTGTGTTTTAGGGGGCGGAAAGAAACAAAGTCCTTTCTTTTCAACAAACTACAAGGCATGTTGTAATTCTCGTTGATTCACCCCTACAGAGATACGAGTAATGTACCTAAACAGGGGGTTGTTGCGGCATCTCACCCTCTCGTTGTAATTGTCCTTATTCTCCATAACAAAGCGATGCGCAGTTAATAATATCTTACACAATGGGATGGAGAGAATAACTGTGGGATAATTTGATCCATTTTATCGGCTCATAAAACGAGATGGTAATGATATCGAGGGATGATGATATGATATGTTTAAAGGCAAAAGAAAAAAAACCTATCAGTTTCCCCCCAGCTTCTATGTAAGTACATGTTTTTATCCTCATTCTCCTTTTTATGCTGTAGGATGTTTGAAGGAAATGAATTACAAAGAAACCGCAGGAATGATACGGATACTGACTTAATAAATTCATTTTCCTTATCCATAATCCAAAAAGAAATCTGTCGGTTCGAAATAAGCATTAAAGCATTAAATACGTTACTCATTCATACCATATTACTTATTTTGGCCTTTCTCAACTCAATCCAATATATCTGCTTCTGTTTTATTGTGGGAGAAAATGATTTTTCTGGAAAAGATGAATGATACTTTAAAACAATGCCTAATTATTGGAAACTTCATTTTTTTTTGGTTATTTTTGACCTAGGTTGCTTGGGGTGGATCACAATCACCATCCGATGAACGACATGGCAGCGCCCACGACAGACCGAATGATCCACGAGTGCCATAAATTCCAGTTTTTGAATGAGAGGCAGAAAGATATGTGCAGGAGTGATAGAACGCTGACGGTAAATTTCTTTAAAAAACTCTATTTAACTTACTCAACTGCAGAAGTGCAAAGTTGGTCTTGATGCTGATGGGAAGTAAAAAAAGGCACGCGCTTTTCTCCCATTTAGGCACTCAAATCCGGAGCTAAGCTTGGGATAGATGAATGTCAATTCCAGCTCCAATCCCACCGATGGAATTGCTCCGTCATCCATGAAGCAGACAATGTCTTCGGCAAAGTGCTGACCATTCGTAAGTACTAAACATGTCCAAGTTGACTGATTTAATCGTAATAACTTCGTAATAAGCTTATGGAAAAGGTGTTCTCGCTCTGACTTAGCTGTCAGCATTTTTTTCCTTCCTCAAAATCTTATCCCAAGCGGAAACTAATCTCAAACTATATTGTTCTTGTAAAAAACATATCAACTTGTGATCGCTTTTAATAGCTTCCTCAATTCCCAACGCATTCCTTCTCATTTAATCCATAATTCTGCTTAGCTTTACATGATTTGAGTTGCGTACTTTAAGTCAGAGAGGGGAGAAACGCCTGGACCTGGACAAAGGGAAAAGGTTCGATTTACGGATGATTATCTTCCTTGACTTGCGTTTCTAGTGGATAATATACTCACATATAAGCACTTTTATATCTGCTCAATTTGCCGGATGAGATGGTGTACGAAAACGCACAATAACGTGAGTGCTTGTGCGTTTCTCTTGAGTTTAGATAAACTTAGGGGAAAGATCATTTACTTCGTCCCTTGTCTTTTTTCTTTGAAAAAATGAGGCTCAAATGATGTTTGTAGTGTGGTATGGTACTCTCAACAGGGAACTCCAGTGAAACCCCAAATTTTACAATGCACCAAGGATTCTAAACAAAGGGGAGCTTACCTATGAAATTGCTTAGTTGGAAAAATTGTGAGAGATGATGATGGGGAAAAATCAAACTTATTGTAATGGTGAAATACTCCTCACTTTCTTCCAGAGTTTTGCTTTGTTTGCTAGTTTTCGCTCAACTAATAGCTTAACAAGTTCAAGAATGGGATAAAATCAAAATCACTCGAATTAAAGTTCCGTTGGCTCAAACACATGAAAATTATGATATCAATTATTACTTGATTACTTTCACTTTATTTGCAGAGAGTCGAGAGAATGCATATGTCCACGCCATTTCTGCCGCCAGCCTGGCCTACCAAGTGACGAAAGCCTGTGCAAGGGGAGAACTTCAAAATTGTTCGTGTGATGCGAAGGTCAGGGCGCGAACGACGAAGGGTAAATGGCAATGGGGCGGTTGCTCTGAGGTAATTTTAGTTGGAAATGGATACAAATAAACCACCCATATGTATGCATGTATGAGAAACAGCTAAAAAGATAAATTATTGCAATAGGACGTCAAATATGGAGCAGAGTTCAGCAAAGATTTTGTCGACTCGGTGGAAAACCGGATGACAGCTCATGGACTTATGAATTTGCATAATAACGAGGCAGGAAGAAGGGTGAGTTAATTCGCAGTATTGAATCGCAAAAAAATATCCAATGCAGGAACTGCAACATCACTACATATTTATGGTGGCAAAAAATTGGGGCAACCCATATTCAGAATGCAACCCGCAGGCTAGCATTATTTTTACGATAATGAAATACTAATATAGTACTCACAATTTTGTAAACTTGAGACTTCCTCTACTCTTCATTCAGTGTATAATGAGTAGGTTAAGCAAACAAAAGCGCTTCAGACTACGTATTCCTGGAATGTTTGCAGATGCATTCACTAATTTTGAAAAATGACAGCGTTGAGAATGTGGCTGTCCAACATGGACGCGGGGGTTGGCTAAGTAAACTCATATATGATTATGGGGTGATATAAAGTTGGTTTGATTTTGATTGATTGATTGTTTAGCTTCTCAAGACCTCGATGAGCCTTTCATGCAAGTGTCACGGTGTAAGTGGCTCATGTACGTTGAAAGTTTGTTGGAGGGTGCTGACTCCATTTCGAGAGATTGGCGAGAAAATTCGGGAGAAATTCGAAGGAGCGTATCGCGTCAAGCCGGTGAGTCGAAGTGAAAACAAGAACGGGAAGCCGACCAAAATGAGACTTAAACCGCTGCTCAAGGAAATGAAGAAACCCACGAAAAAGGATCTTGTCTATATTGAGGAGTCTCCAACCTACTGTGACCGCAATGAGACGTAATATATGAATTGTTAAAAATATGCTTACCATTTTGATGATGGGATGACATGATCAAAGTTATAAATATTCATATTTTTTTAACGCTCCGATCCAGGCTCCACGTACTTGGCACCAAAGGTCGCGTATGCAATAAGACCAGTGATGGCCCAGACGGCTGCAAGCTCCTCTGTTGTGGCAGGGGCTATCAGACATTACTGAGGGAAGGGGTTGATAAGTGCAACTGTCAGTTTGTTTGGTGTTGTCGGGTTCAGTGTGAGAAATGCCCGTACAAACGGGACGAGCACATCTGTAACTGATCAATAATGATTTACTTAAAAACAATATTGTTGTACTAATCCAAAGCAAACATTTACTTAAAGATTAGGGATTATTGTACATATTTTAGCATTTTAATTGAATTCATTCATCAGATAGATATAAACACCCTATTTCAGTCTAGCAAAATTGCCTAAGTATAAGTAGTTGAAATACACATATTTATTTTATGCAGTTTCAGTATTACTCCAAATAGATAAAAATGTATTTAGGTATGCATGTACATAAATACATGTCAGTCATTAAGGAAGGGTTGTTGAGAGATCTTTTGGGAAGTCAAGATGGGTGGTGGTATATGATATGATAGTTCCGTGGTCCCGGTTTCTCCCATTGCAAACAGGATGTACAAATTTGGAAACTTTCATACTTTTTTTCCTCATTTTACACTAAACTTACCTTACCTTTTTTGTAAAAAAAAGTGAAGGTGAACTTTGTGAAGTGAACAAATAAATATAAGTTTAGACCACGTTGTAGGATACTGGATTTTTTACCTCTAGAAGCTTTGTAAAACCATCTTATATGCGTCGATAAAGAATACACGTAGAAGTTTAGAAATTGCAAACATGTTCCTGTTTGAGAATAGACGTATGTCAAATATAATGAATGGATGAATGAATTGCTCATGCAGATTTGCAGACAGCTCCGGACTTTAATTTTTATAACACCTACCTAGCGAAATTGTGTGCAGTTTTTTCAAGAAGTAATAAATAAATTTAGTTAAGTTGTAAATGTAGTAATTATGCGAATTAGCTTGGAAAGTGTAACGTGGACTAGTATGAATAACGCCTCGGGTTAGAGTTCGAATGAGGAATTTTTGGCCTCCACTTTTATCCTTTTAACAGATAATTGGAAGTGGAATACAAATAACTATTTATATTTTGGATAATGGATGGGTAAGAGACATTTCTCATTGTTTTGTAAGTTAGAGAGGAACCCTTAGGTTGAAACAACACAATTTCTAGACATACATATGTTATATGTATAATTATGATTAAATATTAAGTACCACACACCATTTTAACAATTTTAACTTGAAGCTTTAAACGATTGCTTTATATTTAATAAAATAATGGAAACTTGGAATGGACAAATTTGTTAAATAACTTAATTATGCATATTACCAAAAAAAACTCATTCAAGTACCGCAATCCCACCCATTGAAATAAAAATGTAAAATATTAAGGACAGTTATAAAAATAAATATACATGGCACAATGTTCGTACAGTAGATAATTCTGGTGGTTGCGGTTGGTTTTATTAAATACTACTGGTACGCAAGATGAAAGTAAGTAATGTTATAAAAAATCTTTAAAAAATCAAACTTTCTTATTTGTAGTTTTCAAGGGAAGCTGCAAGAAAAGTAGATTTAAATGCTGTATAACTAAAGGTTGGAGAAAGTATTTGTATGCTTAAACAAAGGACAAAGGCTGTTGAAGTAATAATGCCTTCTGATTAAGGGGATGGATGAAGAATGAATTACAGTTGGTTGCTGGGTACATCTCACATATTTTTGTCCTCAAATGTCAGTCAATTTTAGCGGAAATGCTCCTAATT
>JAQGAH010000311.1:0-49457 GCA_034696885.1 Lepidocyrtus paradoxus | reverse complement strand
TAATAGGTCATATTTAATACAATTTGATTGGTTTATTTGTCGTATAATTAAGTTTACTTGTTTTTGTCACGTTGAACTAGCTCAGGTTACGCGCATTTGCAAACCCTTGAGACAATACTTACGTAAAAGAATCGTTTTTGCCTTTATAAGAAATTCAGTATTGCTATTGCTCATTAAATTTTTTGCACTTCAACTTACATGATTATTGATTACGTTTACTCTTTTGTTATTTGTTTTCAAGAGAGATGAATAAGTTTGAACTTTTCCATGAGTCTTATTTGCACCGCAATTAATTATGAGCATACTTTCCAAAACGTGAATTAGCTATTAGTCTCAGATCTGAAGAATAAAAGGCAACTTCCATTCTCCATAAGGCAGGCTGACAATATTTTGAATTGAAGTTATACAAAATACCTGGAACGAACAAATGAAAAACAACCAAATTGGGCTTCCTCTTTAGTACACCTGCGTTATATATTCCCTGCAGCTCCTTCATTCTCATCAATGCAATTTGAACAAAGCGACACTGGCGGTGAATGACTTTGGCTCGTGTGGAGAAAGTAAGTGGGATTGAGCAGTCTTCTTGCATTCCCTTCCTTGCGGATTATCATACCTCATGCGCGCATAATAACTATAATAAGTAATGGCTCTCGTTGGAAATAATGGCACAGTTTAAAGTTGGATTTCATTGAAGATACTACGAAGCTTCGTCTCCTCTTGACATAACGAAATCACCTTGCTTTGCTGAAAAGCTTTGTGCAAATTTGCTATAGTAGAATGCAGACTTTGTGCGTGGGCATCTTGAACAAAGTGATTTTCTTTAATGACAGTTCTGCGTTCTCCCAGCATGCATGCATGTAGCTTGATGCGGAGAAAGTGTGTGGTGAAAGCGTATCTTGTCGGATCTGAACTGAATTTTGAATATTTTTTTACGTCAAATAAAAGGCAATTTAAGTACATCTTAATGGAATAAGAGGGAGTAATTGTATTTTCTCTGTGTGAAATTGTCTTTACCTAAGTACTTCTTTTATCCGTTCTATTCAAGCAGTAAGCACAATGAAGTAAGTGAACTTGAAATAGTAACTGGCGCACTTATTTGAAGTTTTTTGTACTGTGACAGTGAAGGAGGCACAGCGTATGTTGAAAATACATGTACAATTCAAAAGTATGAAGAACCCATTGTATTTTGTATTTCGAGCTTTCCATTTTCTCACCCCAATGCTCATGCTCAAACGTAAGTATTTAAAAGAAAAAACTGTGTGATTCAATCTGAAAAGCAATTTTTAAAGCAATCGCTTTACGCTGGGAGGTGGAACAGCTTTATTTGTTTGTGTCAGATACATTACCAAGTAGAAGCATTTTAAACGAGGCATCAGGGGGCTATCATAATGCATAAAGTATTGATAATATTATTATTTATGAAGAAGTGTTTTTGTAGTCTATGAATAGTCTTTCTTTCCCATAATATAGAGCTCACACTTGATTAAGTTCAACAATAACATATTTGACCTTTATGCATTATATCCTCCATAATGGAAGGTCGGGAAATTGAATTCAGTATCGATTATGTTTGTAAAAAATTGGAAGTTATAAAGTTGGGGTTTCCACATTGGGGAAGGCTAAATATACTATTGAAGGTGCTTTTGCTTTAAAAATTTTCAAAATGAAAAGATAAAAGAAATCCTGACCATGTGGAAGGTTCTCAGGCTTGTTGTGAATACGAAGAGTTTCATGCTAATTTAATTTGATAAATTAGGGAAATTACCTTTGAATTTTACTTTCTTCTTTCATCTTTCATATCCAATTGCAGAACAGGTACGCACATGCGATGATGCTCAAACATGAAAACTGAATTATTGCAAATATAAGATATCAAATAGGAAGAAACAGGTGGAAGAACAGCTTCCATTTTAGGCTGAAAATTGTTCATCCAATCAAAAAATAAGCTTTATTGTCAGCACGAAGACTAATTTATTTTATTTTTTCGAGGTCACTGGGGTTTTTGAGTTATCCAAGCATAAAATAACGGAATGAAAAATGATTTTCATTTGGTATTTCTTACCTCCATTTATACTGCTGCAATAATGCCACATGATATGAAAAACTTTACATAAGCCAACTAGAACCAACCTGCAAATCTCTTTTGGCTTACTTGAGCCCAGCTTTACTCCATTTCTACAATGATTACTTGCATTAAACCTCGAGTTGCTGTTTCAATTGCCAAATTCTTCTCAAGTTAGTGTAAGTCACGTACGATTGGATAGGATAGAGAACTGGTATGCTCATGTCACAATATCGCCAAACTGTAAACCAAAATTCATCCTTTTTATTGCATCTCCCGTGTAAGCCATGCAATATTATTTCTATGCTTCACATATAAAAGCTGCAGAAATGATTGCACAACAGTTCCTTTCCTAATACCAATCAACCTTAAACTCATAAAACAACTGAACCGGAAAACGGATTTAGGGGGAATGAAATCAACAGTTGTTACATTGCTGATTTCTTTATTTGACTAGGTAGTTCATAGCTAGGCAGTTGAGCAAACATTTTTCAAATGATCTCCAACAGCTATTTGTTTGTTTTGCCAGTCCCATTTAACATTTACGGTAAATGTCAGGCCGCAGTAAAAATACAGATTGAAGTGAGGTATGACATGACACTGCCTGACATTTAGACAAGAGAGAAAAGTCTGGCAAAAATTAGGGGCTACCTAGTGACATGTCATGAAGGCCATGCGATGTTTTATTCGGGAAAGTAAAAGTGAGTTTATGGTCGTTCGTGTCAACGCCAAAATGAAAAGGGTTTATACGACACTGACTACACTCTACTGACGAGACTATTATGCTGCAAATAAGAATTCTCCAAAAGAGTTTATTATTTCGGTGATTAGGAAAGGGAAGCACGTGCTTCCCAGCCCATTCCAGGTCGTTTCAAGTTTGTTGCTTCCAGATGGAAAATTCTTGTAATGGGATAGGGCATTTGTGAGAAATAAAAATGTTCTTCACTTTCCCCCTCATCAACTGAACACGTACCTAGTACTTACATAATACAATAAATTATTCTCTTATTCTAAAACATATTCCATTTGTCTGCTTAAAGGACTAAAAGTCGCATAATTATGTAAAGAGGCAAGGATTTGATAGAGAAGTTTAAGGACTGGCCTGACAGAGTGAAATAGTGAATGAAATGAGGTTTTATTGCATTGAAAGTCTTGGGACGTGAGAATATTTGAATAAAGTTTAGGCGAATTATGATGGAAGATGAAATGGGGGTGTTTTTTTGCAAAAAAGTTTATTGAGATTGTAAATACATTAGAATTGTCCTTTTAGAGAGATCTTTGCGTAAATCCTAAGGTAAGTATTTCGTCTTGTTTCTCAGAAGCATCTGACATGGCACAAAAAAATTCATAATATTTTTGCTAAAGCTCATCTGCAAAGTAGCGAAATATTGTTCAACCGGTTGATGTGTTTATGAAACAAAGAAAAAGGGAGCTTCCTTCGCAGCGTGCTTTACACCCCTTTCGAGTGTGGATTCTGGTTGAGTTCCAAGCTTTAATTGGCCGAGTTGTTTATCTATGGGTAGTTTTCCACAATTTTTGGTGTTGCTTAATCGGGGGATTTTTGTTACTTTCTTAGCACCTTTTTTGGGGGATACTGAACCTCACGTGTTTAGGCTGCGAATTAGCAGTTCTGTATTTGGTTACATGGGAGTTTACTATATATGTAATACAGGTTCAATTAGCATATTATCACTGTATCTTGTTGACTAATTATTCGCTATTGTAATGTTAATGAGGTGGTTTATTGAAATCATTCTTTCTCGCTTAATTACGTACATATATTAAACAGGAAAGACATGTGTTGGTATCCACTTTTGAATCATATTTGTAGATAAGATAGCTTGCAAATTACTTGTATTTTAGGCATTGTTTGTACGTTTCCAATAGGTATGTGTTAGAGTTGTTGATGAATTTATGTCCAAGTTTAAGTTCTCTGCAGTATATAGGTAGGTATATGTAGTGGAATGTACCGTAAAATATGTGTAGGTATTGGATATGTAATGAATAGTTTTATTTTTGTCATCGAGATCCGAAATTATGGATAAAAGTCGCACCTTCCTGACAGGGGTTGAAGTAAAGGAGCATAATAACTAGATACATTCATTTCAAAGCATTTAATCAGAAGAGAAAATGTTTTGGCAAAGTAGAAGGAGGTTCTCATCCCAATATTTTTCCTTTCGTTTATGAAAGGGGAAGGCTTTGGAGGAAATCAAATCTCATTTGGATGTATGTATCTCCCTAATCGTCTTTATTTAGAGATTTTAAAACTGTCAGCGCGGTTGTTTAGACATTTTATTACTTGTGAAGAAAATGGGAGAGGTGTCTTCAGCCAGGCTTGCAAGAAAGCTTTATATAAGCCAGTCTAAAATAAACAGACGAAATGGAAAACTGAATCTGCTGGCTGTACTGTAAGCATTATTAATTATGTCACAATGTGAGAAATAAGAAAGTGTGAATTTAGTTACACTTGCTGTTATAGACAATATACGATAGCTAAGTATGTAGCTGACCTTTTAACATTGAAAAATTGTTGGATCACACATAGAATGCTTGAGATCCCGGTGAAAGGAACAATGACGATAAATTATCACCGAATTACATTAAAGTTTTTGATACTTGCATTTATCTTAAAGGTGGAATATATGCATAGTGTAGTTATAATTTGAATCAAAATTGTTAAATAAGCATTTTAAAATACCTACTTAGAATTAGTCACAAACCAATTTGTTTTGTCAAGTAAGTAATATTACAAAAAAATGATCAATAGTTTGGAAGTCACAGTGTCATACTTTCTTCTTTTGATTTGAATCCTTTTATAAGGGTTTTCAGAAAATGAAAATATTTAAAACGTCAAAAATTGATCCGATAATTGGAATTTAGTGTGAAGCTCTCCAACTACGCTTTTTCAAGCAATACATTTCAAATCCTCTTAGAGAGAAAGTAAAAAATGGAGTTCCTTGGAGTTACTCTATGAACTTACCTGCTTTGTTGGGTGCATGAAAGTTTTAATACTTTCATCATAAAAGAAGATTGAGAAATATTGAAATAATAGATTGGTGAATAAGCATATAAAGGCTTCCAAGAATTTTCGATTATGTTTGGCACAGGAAGTCGTATGCCATCAAAATGGAAAATTGAGAGGGGATATTATTTTTTCGAAGAAAATTATGATGCAATGATTGGATTTTTTTATCTTTGGGGCTCTTCTTTCCACTATCTTTTCAATTCTTTGATCACATCAAATCAAACTGTTCCAATTGTGGCACAGTTCTTGGGATTCTTTTTCAAAGATTGAACAATAATGATACAAAATTGCATTACTTTGTAACTATATTCTGGTTTTATAATGACAATTAGCCACTTGACAGGGTTTTAGAGGAAAAAGGAATGAAAGTGAAGGAAGCAAAAGTAATGCAATGGTAATGTGTTAATAAGAGGCTTCTCCATTTTGTCGAACGAATATTGCAAATTTAAGTAACTTAAGTCAGTGGCCGGTTCCAAGGACATTTCAGATGTGGTCGGGTTGGGGTGTCCGTGAATCCTTCAATCTGAAATTGAAGCAATTTACTTTACATTACGATAGAGAAGTTAACAAAATGATGGAGCACAGACTAGAAATTATATTGTAAGTAAATTTAATAGTAATAATTTTGCAGTTTTGCAATGTCATTACAACCTTAAATAAAGATCACTACCAAATTGTTAAACAGTTCATAGGGATTGGACACGCACTAGCACGCACGATAGAAAGCAGTCTCGACTAAAGATTTCAGCGATATCAACTTAGGTCCCCTAAGTGGGCGGATAGTATTTATACAAGCGCAGATAAAGTCCAATCAAAACAAATTAAATTTTATATCTCAGGCTAGTCGATCGCTTTTTGATCTTGGCTATTCTATTTTTAGAAGTAATCCTTCTTATATGGAAGCTTCGAAAACACTCAATGTTCAATTTCCGGTTGAGTGTGCTTTGCCCACATCCAACAACATCAGATCATTCTTTGAGCTCGTGCGAGTGAGTAAAAGTGTACATGTTTGTTTTGTGGTTTCCACTATCTCGTGGTCCCCAACTCTTTTGACATCTCTGGTCAGCATACATATCATGTCACCCACAACATGCATATTTGGATAATGGAAGTAGGGAGGGTAAGGAGAGAAAAAATAAAACTCGATACAACAATTTTCATCCCATTTTCGTTAAGTAGCTCCAATACATATCTAACGAGCATTGCACTATTCTGTCTGACTGTTGACCAGTGTCATCAGTCGTCGTATACAATGCTCTATTTCAAACCGATATAGGAGATGAACGCTAACGAGCCACAAAAGCCATGATTACTCCTTCGGTTTCTTTATCAAATCACAAAATTACAAATAGATTGAACATTGTCTGAATCTGAATCACAAAGGCTTCTATAGAGCTACGTTCTTAAACTGATAGGAGCAGCTTTACTGAAATCTATAAAGTTCCACTTTTTTTCTCCATGGAGTAGGGGCTAGAAGTTTTTGGGCACGTGCCAAACATCACCATCCCATGCGTATATTATGTATCATGCTTCAACCAACAAAAGTCAGTTAGTTCTTAGTCAACTGCATGAGTTGCAAAGTTCTCTGTAAACCGCACCACCACCGCAACAAATTTACTAGCCCAGAATTCAAGAAAAATCATAAAATGAAATTTATTATGATTTTAGCAAAATATTACCAAAATGATTTTGCCCGACGTGACTTAATGCTCTTCTCATATATTCTTTTGCTAAACTCAACTGCTTCATTCTCAGCTCGACATTTTTTCCCAAGAAGAAAAAAGAGCCTAAGAAAGTGTCCCTCTCCTTCATGTTTATGGTGATTTGCGTTTCAAATTGTATTCAATTATGGAATGATGATGTGGCTTAGTAATAAAAGAGAGATAAAAATGGTAAACATGATTAAGGCAGGGCAAATGCAAACATGGGGATGATGATGATATGATGCATCGTATGTAATGAAAATTATCTATGTGTTTATCTCGCGTAATATGATACGTCGGAGCAAGTGCTTGAAAAAGCAATAAAATGCAAGAAGACGAGGTCAAGTCTTTCTTTAAAAGAAGGAGACACTCAGCGGAATGCGGTGGCGGTTGGATGTAAGTGTTATTGAGTCTTGGTCGCTTCGAGTATCTGTTCCCATCCCGCACTCAAGTAGCAGCCACTTGACAACCCCTTCTTCACATTCCAAAACAAACTTCAAGTAAGAAATATAACAATTGCGTCTATTTGCATTCAAGAACTGCAGTTTTTTTTTAAACTTTAATAAAAAATGAAATATCACGCACACCAGTTGCCATTAGTCTACTGGCCCACTAGTCACAAAAAAAACAATCTGCGTTGAAGATGAGATTCTTTATCACCCATTTTCAAAGAATGCGGTTTCATCAAGGAAGCCAAAATGCTAATGTTTCAGTTCGTTATAAAGACCATGTGAGGGTTATGCAGAGGGGAATAAAAATACTTTATGAAATGTCAAGGGAGCGCTATATTTTCACCGATACTCCCATTTAGAGTGTTGACGGGGATCATTAACGCTGAAAAGGGAAATAAAGTTAATAACTTATTATCTTTTGGATTGGTGCGAAAAAGCAGGAAAATGGTATTGTGATACTTATAAATTCTCATAACTGTTGGACTAGTCCATTAGCATAGATCAGGAATTGAAAGTTCCCTGTATCAAGTTGTTTATGCAACCGTTTTGCAATCGATCCGTATTAAGTATGCCATGCATGTGTTCATATATAATAGCACAAGCCAAGAGCAACATTTTTTGTGATAAATCATCAGAAAAAAAGTAGGAAAAAGTGAAACCGACTCAAATGCTTCCCCCTTCTTTTCTCAAGTTTTCCTTTGTTCAAGTACTACCATATTCTTGACTGTACCCTTCGGTACTTTCCTCCGTCTCAAAAGTTGAACGGAAATTGACCAATATTTTCCCCCATTCCTACAAAAGCGGATATATGCCTACTATACTTAGTATATGAGAAAGTTGAAATGATTTTTCTAGACCCACAGAGGAAACGAGTAATTTTACCGGTAATATTTAATCTGACTTGGAAGTTTTTTGTGATGTTATTTGCCAAACTTTCCCTTATGACAAGTTACCTACCAATTTATCGGTTTCTGTTGTGCTGCTGTTCCAAAGGAGATTTGTGTTGTCCAATAAGAGGCACAAGGGAAACTAAAAGCGAAGTGATCTCTCCTTTTATTCCTCACAGCGAGTAGGAACCTAGGCTTTTTGTAAGGGAGGGGGAGAAGGAAAAACTTTCCGAAGGAGTATCCAAAGCATTCATATACATGTCAAAGGCAGATATTACGAAGATCCTTTCCACCAACTTCAACAGAGGAAAAAGTCAGATCGGGTCTCTTCTTCTTTGAGAATGGGACTCCTTTGCTCCGAACGAGAAATTACTGTTTCCAGCAGGTTTTCTTTAGTCTTCTGAACTGACCTTTTAAGTAATGGAAATCCAAGACAGGCCACCCACCCTCAACATGATACCGCCACCACCACCATGTTGGATGCAATCAAGCAAAAAATCTTCAATGTAGTTCTAGTTTTTTTATAGAATGTTAGTGGCTATGATGTCGATGAAGTTATCTTGTGGCCGTATCAGGTGTCGTAAACACGTCAAAATTGGTTCCAAACAGCTTGCTGAATAGCTATCCTGCTGCTCAGTGACCATGTCTTTTTTATATAATCAGTGTCACTAGTATTGATATCATGTCATATCATCTTATAGCAGTTAGACCAGGTTCAACAGGGTTAGCAGAATGTCGTGTCAACGACTTTTGTGTCATGAGGTGCCTGCATGTTGCAAATGGCATGACATGTCCAACGTTAGTCAAATTATAAGTGTTGGACATTTTTAGGTGTTTATGACATACTTTACAAAAATTGTACGACAAATTTTTCCAAAGGGAAAATTTTTGCTTTTACCTTTATGTATCTTTTGCATAGCCTTATGACGTGATAAGAATTCGAATGACCCACATGTTAACATGATGATAACGTGTCTTATAAATGTCTCTAGGAAAATATCAGTAAATGCCATCATGACATATGTCCATAACATTTAAAGGACAGGTCGGACAAAAACATTTATGTCCAACCCTACGCTCAACAGATTACTTAACGATCAAAATATGTCCTATCCCTATCACTTCTACGTAAACACTTTTACGCAATTTATCACTCTATCTGTGAAATATAAGGCGATATGCGATGTAGTGAGAAGACAGCTCATCCATAATATTTTTTAAGTACAGACCAAAATTATGATTTCTCTCCTACGCTATGCTCCCATTTTTCGTGGGCAGAAAAATGCAAAAAAACGTATCTCGGCCGATATGATATGATCATATCGCATTAAGTCTTCTTTTAACATTTTTATTAAAAGGGGTGGCAAATATTTTCTCAATAAAATAATCATTGAGGCTATTTGCACCGTTGTCTCAAGTGTTTGTTTAGGTTTTTTAAAATATTTATGATGCCTATTTTTATAATGTTTGCTTTTTGAAAAGGGCCAAATTTGGAGACCATCATCAAATAGGGGCAAGGGCAGGAGGAAGATTATTATGGTGCCCTTGCTGTCGTTACGTTCTTTTCATAAGAGTAAAATGGCAGTGGAGCTTACTACATAAATTTCTTGATGTTCATCCTCTTCCCATGTACTTGTCCCATATTTCCTGTAATTTATCTTTCCGAAATTGCAGTGGGAAAAGTTTAGTTTCTTCTTCATAGAAAGTACACTAATGTACGATGTGTCTTGTGAAATGGCCGACTTTGTAAAATGGATATGAAGTGCAGTTAGTAACTAAGTACTTCAACAGAACTGGCTTTTATTTTCTCGAAGGGAAAAAAGTGCAATAATAAAGTGGACACCAGCGGAGAGGCGGAGGCAGCTAATTCATGAAAATTGGGTCATCAACATATCACTTTCATTTCCTTCCTCTGTTGCTTCTCAACTTATATTTCGGAGACAGCATCTTAAGATGTGTATTAGTAATAATAACAACTTGGATGTACTATTATTTCTTAAAACAACAACAACTAAAGACCAAACAGACTTTTTCACTAGAAAAATCTCCATTTTATTGTTGCTTCTGATATGATGTGGAAAAAATGACAAGAGAAAAGCTTCGTTACATGAGATACAGCACGGCCTACATTTTTGTATTCATTATCTATGTAAGGAAGGTTTCAAGTTATTTTCTGAAATTGGGGTAGTAGTGCAAGTGAAAATTGCTCATTTTACCAGAAAATTATGACGAAATCCAACATTAAAAATTTATAATGGTGATTATATACATAGTTTCCTATTTGATATATCTCATTTGAAGATCTTGTCCTGCTAACGAATCTCTTAGAGCATTAAATGGACGTGATAATAGGGGCATGCTTTCTAAAAATTACTACAAGTGTCATGTCATAAGATATGAATAATGCATTTTATAGCTGGGAGATATGCTCATGCTATGCTAAATGATAAAACCCAGTAGCCTTTTGCCTGCTCAGCACTGATAAAAACGAGTTTTTTTAAACTCTGAAATGACTTTTTTCACTTAAAACGCCTCCCATTATGTCTTCTACGCATCATTCGGGATTCCAATGCAGCCAGAATTACAAGTGTGTACCTACTCAAGTAGCCTCTGAAGAGCCTATCCAAAACTAGTATTACGAAATAATTGCACTTCAACCCATTGCAAATGATTTTCTTTGGAGAAAGTAGGGATCAGTCCTTATCAAAAGAGTCCACATAAGCAGGTAATATTCTCACTATTAGGAAGGAATACTTACTTGAAAGTTGAAAATGATGCTGATGCGGTGCCTCAAGAGGATACCTTTCTAATTCAAAAATTGCCCTTGAAAAATGCAGAGGTCACGGAAAGACGCGATTTTTTCGTTTCTCTCATTCTCTGGGACTGCTACGTAGATAGTGATACCATTCTAGGGAAAACTAAGCTATTTTCAATGAACAAAATATGGTTATGTATAAAGTCATAATAGAGAATCTCAATGTTTTTCAGTCTTTTTTCCTACTTTGTTTTTGACGGAAAGTAGTTGGGTATATGTAATCTTATTATCACTGTCATTACATATTACATAACAATTGATTTTCTCCATGAAAGCCTAAAGCCACTAATGTACATAATGTGGTCTTGAAAATGACTTTGGATGGAGATAAGCACACACTTGAGCGCATCTGTAAGAAAAATATTAGCGTATGTGCGCGGTTTCTAAAGTTATGAAATCCGCATATAGCAAATGACAATAATCCCCCATTGTTTTTGAACGACCACAGGGTTTTATAACTTTCTCTCATTTCAGAACAGAATTGTCACAGTTTATGCAAAGGAGTCTCAGTGATATACATGTTCAAAGTGCAGTGTTGCACATGTAGAGAGGGAGAAATGGGGCAACCCAAAATGAAAGTCTGACCCACGGCGGATGCGACGACAAGGCTTATTCAGACGAATTTTCATCTTAACCACTGCACTAGCCATTTGGCTTGACGGTTGGTGTGCTTAGTGGAAAAAACGATTGAATTATTATTTCATTCATGTAATAAAAAGAACTTTTATATTGGTTGGGTTTGGGCGGGCGATTTTGCATAAAGTTATAGTGCACCCCATCAAGGACAACTTCCGTCTGGATGGCTACACATGGAGAAAACTTCTCCGAAAGAAGAGCATAACAACACAACATTACTTTTATTATATTTTGGATAATAATATTAAATGCCCCCGTCAATCATAATAACAACATCATTGTAGTAAACACAACCAGCTGGAGAAATCTTACTGGAGAAGGGAAAACTGCTATACTTCCGCCTCTACTCATAACAAAGAGAAATAATAATACAGAAAAAAGTAATCAAATAAAGGGGTACAAATCAAAACTTTATGGTTACAAGCTGCTAGTCAGCAGTTTTGTTTAGTGGGCCAAGTGGCCCAAACGGCGAAAGGAAGGTAAACAAGGTGGATTAGGTAGCCAACAGGGTTCACGCAGGGAGAAAAATAACAGGTTGCAACAGTTCTGCTGCTAACACCTTTAGCTCAAGAAAAACTCATAAAGCTCAGCAGGGAGCGAAGAATTCCAAAAGAAACAGCTTGACTAATAAAAAAAATTTGATTTAAAAACAATATCTTAGAAAGCATAATTTGTTTATGATGAATGAAAGGGTTGTTTACTCGAAGCCGAGTGTTTTCCCAGTACTTATATGACAATATTACACTTTAGACTACTCTCCTCGAAGACAGCCCCCTATAAACTAGGTTGCGCAATGGAAATATTGTTATCATCAATTATCTTTTACCCACTGCTTTACTTAATGACATGATAGGGCTTTAGTGCGAAGTTGAAGTAAGTAAGTCATATTGCGACGTGATATGTATATAGCTTGAACTGCCTTGAAAAAAAGAGGATAGTGTGGGTAAAAAAAATATTAAGTAAGGATCTGTACATCATTTGGGGCTACGTCATGTCGATTGCGTACTCCTTATTTGTCTTGTTAGTTGGTGACGTTTTGTGTTGGCGTTGCTCGCGAAGTTCACCGTCTTGAAACGTTAGTACAGGTTATTTTGCGTTTCTCCAGGTTGGCAAGATCTCTTAAAAAATAAAAATAATTGATTTGCATAATCTCTTGGCTATTGGTAAAGTACATTAGGTAAGAAAGGGCTAAAGGCTGCTGAACAATAAGCCTACAAAGTTTTTTATTCGGTTGAGTTGTGCATTATTGAAATATGAGAAGGGATATTAGTAACACTGGATAACTGAAATGAAAAGTTTACTTGAATATTTAGTTACTCGAGTAATTGCGTCCATCTATGTAGACGCTTTCCTCCATAAAATTCGAGAAAAATAAGTAGGTTTTTTAAGGATTCTCCCCCTTTTCCTGTTACTGTCTGATTTTGATAAAAATGATCCGAGGTAATATTTCTATATATAGGCTTTATGTCGGGAACATGAATGAAAGAATGTGAATTTGGCTATGACAGTGAAAAGGTGTTATCGGTAGTGACGTTGGCGGAAGAGTGCTCAATGACAAAGAACCTCCTTGAACTTCAAAGCAGTTCAAAGTATGGCTCTTTCTCATGTTAATAAGTGAATACCTTATTATTAGCATAATAATATACAACCCACATATTTCAACTTAAAAAGGTTAGCATGTTGTCGTTGTCACAAGTAATTTTGTCATGACTGAGTGAGAATGAATTCCCGGGAAAGAGGCCTTCCAAGGTATTGAACTCTGTTTAAAGAGAAATTTAAAATTCGATACGTGTCTGTCTGACTTCCCTTATGCAAAGTAGGGGATTTCTCTGATAACAAAAAGTTGAAAAAGATGTTTCCTTTTTCTTGAGAAACCAGGTGCAATGACATTTTCCCTTATAAATAAGCATATACATGAATAGACAACCCAGAGAATATTTTAAGTTTAAAGGAATTTCCGGTAATGGATATGCAAACAGAAAAAGGAAACTGGAAAAAGTTTCATTCCAGTTCCGTACCGTCTGTTATGTAATGCTGCTTCTAGACTTTCTCCAGCTTTATTTGTTGATTTCTACAAATTCCACAGATTGAGATGTAGCACATTACGTCCTTACAATGTGTTTACACAGAATTTATCATGCCCTTATTGTTAATTCCGCGGGCTTTTGTGATCTGTTTGAGCTCTCCGTTTACTCAATGTAGGAATAAAAAGGGTCGTAAATTATTAAGAGATTGTAGCAATCACAGAAACGATGATTTATCGGGGCTAAAATACATCTCAGGGTGAATAGACGTATTTCAGAGTGCCAATAAATTTCAGATCAAAATATGTTCTTGAAGCGCTTACGAGTTTTGTCATTTTTTACAAAACTGCGTTTTATTCGCCTAAGTGAAAGTACTTTCTCTTTCTCAAAAAAGTGTAACAAGTTGACAAGTAGAGGTTCTAGGAAAGGGTGTAAGGAAAGACGTCACAGAAAATCTCCTTATGAATAATGTGATGTTCTTTGTATGCATTTGCTTTCATTCCCTTTTCTACGCAGATCTTGTAGAAAACAAGTATCTGCAGCCACATCACGACTCATCTCCCAGTTGGAAGAAAAGTTTCATTCCGTAATATCATCTCATTGTTTGTCCAACATTTAAGTTATCGAAGGACGCTAGACCACAATCTAATTTAATATTGTATACCTAATGACAAAATACGGATAGTGGGGCATCCCCATCCCTAGTTTGTTTGAGTTGATCCTTCTCAATCCACGGTTTCGTCAACATTTTCTAAATTCATCTCTCATCTCATCTCGCTCTATCCAAATTTTTTTAATACAAAATCTTATTTCACGAAAGAACGTCGCCAGTCGACGGCCATTATCATGGAGTAGTTTTTCCCTATCCTGTTGGTCGATGATGGTCATTCCCTACATGAAAGGGAAAGAAAAGTACCTATCTTCTTGTCTTGAGACACTCCTTTAGAAAAACCTACACAATCCACTTTTATTTGTGGGACGATTTATATCCTGATTCTCTGAAACTTGTACTTTCCCCAACCAACAAACCGACCGACCAACCGACCAACTTGTTTCAAGGTCGAAAACTCAATTGAAACTTTTGCTAGGAGAGCCGTTAGCTAGGTATCATTATACGCAGAAATTTTTTAGGCGGTTTAAGGCAAATCACTGTTATTCCCTTGGATGATATCTGTTAGCTGCTGGCCCATACAAAGAGAAAAAATAATTTTCTTTCTTTTGCTGTCCTGGATTTTCAACGACCTACCAGCGATTTTCGCAAGACTGCAAGAGAGACTTGCTGACAAGTAGAAAATATATAATGTTTGATATATTTCTCTCTTGGTAAGTTATTGTTCTCCTTGCTAAACCATAATAATATGAATTTCATGAAGACTCTGAGAAAAAATCATGCACATGTCTAACTTCCAACCCAGAAAGCCGTCATTACACTTTCCTTGTATTACTTTCCCCCAGAAAACTTTCCTTTCTTCTAAAGCTCTCCATGGTTCATTTCATTTTCATCATGCAAGTCCAAGGCTGACTCTTTCATGATGCTCTTGTTTGCGAGGATGGAAGTGTATATATCAATAATAATACTTCACTCATGACATTCACTACGTCTCCAACTTTTGTACAAACAAGTAGTGCCGAATGTTTTGCTGAAGATCATTCCTGTTCCACAGATGAGTCATATCCTACTACTTTTATGCATTCTACAGGGTTATGCGGGATGAGACTAGAAAGGTTTTTTTCCTTTACTCTTCTCGGCAAATGATATTTAGTGGAGGAAGGAAGGAAAGCAGGAAAGAAATTATGCATGTTTTGTTAGCGGCTTGTACTGATTATGGGGATAGGCTAATACACGCTGTCATCGGGAGAAAACGCCATCCATCATTGTCGGAAAGAAGGAAAATGAAATGCTGGATATGATTACACATTCATAGATTCATATGTGCTCGATCCTCTTCCGAAAAAGGAATGAAGGGGCTTATTATGAGGACGCAGCCAAGTTGAACATGACTTCTGTCTTTTGAAAATTGCAGCTGCCAGTAATTCGGTAGGGTTTTAATGCTTCCTAGATTATCAGTTACCATGTAAGGACAGTCTTTGCTGATAGAAAGGAGACAGCAGCAGAGATAGGATAATTGACTAGTCATGATTAAATGGAAGATAGTGGATGGAACAATGATATGTTGACAATTTTTCCAATTACATTTTTACTTTCGTCGCGTTTCCCTCCGAATACAGTCTTACGAACAACGTCCTTGTGCATTTATGAATCTGTGATATACCGCATGAATGCCTACTTAAGTATATGATAGGGTAAGCATCAGATGGATGATTATTGATTGTAGTCCAGTAATTAGTAAATAAAATGACTAATCATAGGCTTCTTTGTACACAGGTGATGTGGAAAGCAATTTGTAAAACAATTTGCAAAGTGCAAACTGCTGAGCATAGGCTTTCACTTTCTTGCTGAGTATCAATATCAACATGCCCATTTATGTCATCAGATTTAAATCTCACGTACATAGCAGAAACGCGCAGACAACATCAAAGTTGGTATGATATGGTATGGTAGGTTATGGTAGTTAATTAATAATTATGAATAGAAAATGACTTTGCTGGGAAGCAAACAGTTCAAAAATATTTTGCTATAAATTCTGGGAATTTGACCTTGACTCCTTGAACTGAACGTGTGCCCATACTGCTATGTTGGTTATTTCTTTAAACTTTCAAATTATAATAGCAATTGCTTATTTAATTATCGAGAATACATTCATAACACATTTATGTATTTCTTAATTATGGCTGTTTCGTATGAACATTCTCGTTCTACACCATATTTACATGTAAGTCTTATGTATTTGTATTGTTAAGCCGAAATAACATCACGTTAATTGCCAACTGTTTCTGTTGTTCACCAGGAGGAGTTGATAAGGATGGTTTGAAAGTCTTCTCTTCTTTCAAAATCAGCGGAATCTGAAACTATTGGAAGCCCTTGCAATCAGTTCAAATTACTCCAAACTACGTCGTACAACTAACTAACTCCCTGTTCAGAAAACAATGGGTACAATGCTAGTGCTAGTTTTGACAACAGGCGTTACTTTCCTCGCCACATTCAGTCCACCGGGAAGTGTTGCAGCCACAGCTGAAGGCTACCTTTATCCATCATCTTCACCACTTCCTCCAGGAATTGCAGCTCCGTCATCTCCCCCACGACTAAATGGAGAGGTTGCATCTCCCTCGTCATCATTCTTACCAACTAGTTCCCCATTAATATCCTCCCCCTCATCATCAGCGGGTGGGGATCCGTATCACCACCGACCCTACAGATTGTCTACTCTCTCATCCAAGATCTCCAGTCAGCAGGATAATGAAACTAAGGACGGAGTGGGAAGCCCCGATGCAGAAGCCGCGATATCTGCATCCGCTTCTATCGGAGCCCCATCCTCTTCAGCATCCATATCCATGGGAGCTGTGGCTCGTGGTGGGGGGAATGATTTGGATGAGATTGATACAAGCCATGACGAACACTTTTCTACGAGATTACCGACCGAACGTATGTATTACTTTAGTTATTCTGCTCTTTCACATAAGAAGCTTAGGACTTTTTTGATGATGAAACTTAATAACAGCTAATTAATTAGCTCGTTGTTCGTGGGTATTGTTGTATTTTGTATACACATGAAGGGAAGATGTAGGTAACATGAGCTAATTATCAATACGTCATCAGTATTTTCCATCCCGAATTTTCGGTAACCTACAGTAGACTAGGTTTTTGTTTTCTATTCCTGAAAGTAATCTTTCAAAAGGGGATAATTAGTTTGAGGAAATTGGACAGGGACAGACAAGGAGGAACATGATATCCTTATTCCCTCTGACTAAACATTTGTTTGATTAGCACGTTAAAAAACATTCAGTTACTTAAATGTAAACATTCATTGATACAAAACATGCCTGTTTAAATGATGATAATAATGTGTCTTTTTTAGTTTGGCATGTTCAGTTTTCTCATGAAAAGCATTCTTTAAAATTCCATTAATCCACTCCCGTTCTAGATAACTACACTCAAGAAGAGGAATTGGAGATTTTATCAAAAGAGTTGTCCAGAATGCCATTACGGGACTCTCTCTCCGTTGCAATCCCGATGACTGTCGTGTACGTGGTGATCCTGCTCTCAGGTCTGCTGGGTAACATCAGTACCTGCATCGTCATAGCCAAAAATACTTACATGCATACGGCCACTAATTACTACCTGTTTAGGTAAGAAGTAAAATGTAAACAGCAAATATAATTGGGAATGTACATTGTGACATCTGTGGGACGTTGGATTGCCAATACATGGTTGATGTTTCCATGATCTAATTAGCCTTCTATGACATTTGTTATTTACAGTTTAGCAATGTCTGATCTACTCCTACTTGTATGTGGACTGCCGCAGGTAATGGAGCTATTTTTACTTCCAATGATATACGCGTTTGCCTTGTCAATCGAAAGCTTTTCTCAATCGCCTACATGGGGATGGGAGTCGTATATTTTCAAAACTTCAACCTTGTTTTGCACTTTTTTGCATTCTAGGAGATTTACCATATTTGGAAAAAATACCCGTATTTGTTCGGGGACACCTTTTGTGTAATCAGAGGGCTTGCTGCAGAGACGTCAGCAAACGCCACCGTTTTAACGATCACGGCCTTTACTGTGGAAAGGTAAGAGTTCAGATTATAGCTGAATGTATTGGCTTGATCCATATAGCTCAGCTTTGATTATTAGTGAATATATGTCTATTAGTCAAATAGGTGTTTAATCTGAACGTCATTACAAAATGCAGCAAAATAATAAAAATCGACATCTATGCTAGATGCATTGTTGTTGTGGAGTGGGATATTGCGTTAAAATAGCGTAGATAATTTTTAAGAACAAAATTTATGAAGAGTTCATACATCATATCTATATTAAATACTTTGTTTTTTAATGTTTTTTTTTGTCCAGGTTTGTGGCAATCGTGTATCCTCTGAAAAGGTAAATAACATTACTTTTATACATGATTTTTCTCTTCCTGTCACTTGTTTTCCTTTGAAATATATCGCTCTCTCATTGTCAAAAGTAAATTGTTCTCCCCTCAAATCTTCCATGTTATTCCAGTATAATTTTTTTACCTACTCCAATTTCAATCAATTTGAGTTTGTTGAGCGGAAAACAAATTTATTTGAGTTTGAGCGAAACAAACAATCGTTTAAAATGACAAAAGCAGCATGATATATGGTGCGATATGTTGGACCAATAAGTGGGAACGAATGATGATTGATGGCATTCTGTGGCCCGGACGATACTTAGAAATCGGCCTTTGTCAGAAGCAAACTCTAGTGCAATGATATGAAGGGAAATGTTGCTCAATATTGGGGAAAATCAATTTTTGTTATGTAACAGTCTAAACTACATGCTCTTGTTCTTATGGTCCATTTTACAGTCACAAAATTTCACAACTCTCTCGAGTCGTTCGGATGATTGGAATCATTTGGGTTGTTGCTTTCTGCTTGGCATTACCCCAAGCAGCGCAGTTTGGCGTTGTGGACGAGGTAGGTGATTTCCACTGGTTTTGAACATAATTGTACAAATGAAATAATATTTCACATGTATGGATTTTTCTCGGAATTGCGAATTGCTTTACCTCTATTAATATTTTATATTATGCTTAAAAATCTCATTAAAATTTACATTCACATTTATCTTTTGTTGAAGCCCAATTACGTATGCCTCACCAATACTATTTCTTAATTGATTATGCAAAATGTTACAACATCTACGAACGGAGTCTGCAAAACTTTGGGGGGAGTGGGTAGAGACAAAAGACAATCTATCCTATTGCCTTTTGCCAACGCTATTTAGCAGGCGCGTGGAAATGACAAATCATTGAAGGAAATATACTGACGTAGAAAGTCTAGCCCCAACGGACTATGAATTTTTCCATTTGCCGAAAAGTTGAAAGGTTAATTGTTTAAATACCCATATCGCAGACAAGGAGTTGGATTGGAATGACAGAAAATTATTCGAGAATCCAGACATTACTATTTTACCGGAATGTATTATGCCTAATTTCTATTCGCTCGCCATAAGGCAATGATAGATCCAGATGGATTACCTTATTTCTGCTGCACACTCACCATCAGATTAAGTCACTTCTGCATGAAGTTCATTGACCCCATTCCTTCACTTTGAGACTCGGGCAGTTAATTGAACTTCCTCCAAATCCAAAGGTAGTTAGTTATCTGAGGATACAGGAAGTGGAGCTGTAGGGAAAAAATATTGTTTTAATGAAGTAATTTTTGTACTCGCTCCCCATCTAGTCTCATAGGTATGCTTGGAAGTAGGGCCATTTTCCTGCTAAATATCACTTAAGAAGCCATATTTACACATTGGCCCTTACCTATGGATATGCCATTGTCCATATGGCTTGCTAAACTTTTCATTTCGTATTACCCTGCTCCCACTGGTAACTACATATAAAAGTTAACCGCACCATATTAGACTAAACTAATTTCAACTTAGGCCCTATTACAGCCATTTGGCCTTCCCTATCCAAGCACTGTCATTTGAGTAAACTTTGGGTTAATTTCCAAGAGAGGAGTCATGATACACCTAAAAAATCACTCGAGCGTGCTAATTAACTTTCATGCAGAGTCCGGGCTCCCAAGCTCTCTGGTGCTACACTCGCCATCATTCCATGTCACATCATTAACTCCAGACAATTGCTCTTTAATATGGACAAAACCAGACTCCAGTTTCGGAGGGCCGTTCTTGTTCAATGCAGTGGAACGTAGAGCGGGGAAAACAATGTCGAGCTATCAACACATACTTTTTCGACACATCGTGTATCCAACGTTCACAACTACACTCATAAATTGTTTTCCAATAAGAGCCTACAGAAACATATCAACAAACTCGAAATAATGGGGAGAGAAAAGTTTCCAGATCAATTTTCTCCGTTTGCTATCATTACAGAATGAGAAGGAAAGCCATAGGCATCCATTTATGAGGAATATCCTTCTAACGCCTAATAAAGATGGGAATGGATAAAAGTCTACACCTTCCACACTTTTGGGAAGGACTATTGTCATTTTAAAAAATGGCAATTACCCCATCAACATTTCATTGCGACAAGCAATGATAGTCATCCTCACATCAACATCATTATCATATCATGAAGAGAGAAAAAGTTGATTCAGAAATTAGATGGGGATGGTATTGGTGGCGATGATGGTGATGATCGTAATGGTGACGCTGTGACTATCATAATGATGTGGCTCTGAGTTTGGCCAGATACCAAATGCTTCTGAAGGAGCACATTATTCAGTCTGTGGGAGAAAGCAGGAGAAAGGAGTGCTATTAAAATCAGTGTCGTACGAGAATGGGATGGCATGTATTTATGATGCGGTTGTCGGACCTTTCTATTCCATTCATATGAAAGGAGAGCAAGGAGATTTTACTGTTCTGATGATCACGTCGTTTGGACGTGAACAGGACTGCGGAGTAGGCTGATATTTTGGAATAGGCGACCAGAGCCGGAATGGACTGGCGGTGAATGAAAAGGTGACAAGGGACCGATTTTGTGACGTTAGTCCAATAAGAGAAAGGACACCGACACATGCATTATGCATAAATGTGGTCTTGGAGAAGGCTTTTGGGATAGATTGAAAAAAAACGGTTCCTCACCATTTAATACAACCATTGTTCGTCCGATAGGCATTCATACAAATAAATATAGTCGGGGCCAAATGAGACAAAGGAGAAAGCGACTGCACCATACTGAGTATATATAAATGGGCTTCTTCCGGCGAACTGCAACGCATTGTGTGGGATCCTGATCGTGAGTCAATTTCAACTGTTCAAATTGTCGGATGGAGTGGGATTGTCATATTCTTGCCTGAACCTGACATGTTTATTGACGAGCGGCCTTGTAGGTATTTATAAAAATGAAAAAAAATACGAACGGCTCGAGCAAAGGAGCAAACGAGTCATTAGATTTTATAGGTAGTGGGGCTAGTACAGTATAATAATGTATAATGAACCCGTTTTCTGGAACAATGCAGCGGGTTGCCGAGAAATTATTGCTATAATAATTCAAGCAATTTTGCAACGACATTTAGTCCGGTCCGGGGGTGTTGTAAGTGGAACAATGCACTATTGCGACGTAGCTGTGGACTGGGGCTGTATTCATAAGGCAGAAATTTTTGGACAGAGAAAATAATTATTTTACAAATTGCGTTCTATCACCTTCGACTTCGACAATTGCTATAATGTTTTCACCGGAAATTCAATTAACTGGAGAGGGAGGCTTGCACAAGAGCAAACTCATAATTTACTAAAGCTACAGGGGAACGAGTAAGGAAAGTAAGTTATTTAGCTTGAGGAGTAGCAACGTGGTAGAGCCAATAAAATTGGTAAGAATATATGGCACGTGTACACATGTTCATAATTATTTCTAGTCCAAGAGAGTTATTGTTAACGTCTGCACGAATGGAGTGATTACCATCCATCAATTTTTCTATTTTAATTAACATAGCCGTTTCTGAACAAATTTAATTAGTATATATTTTTATGTATTGGACCACATATTTATGCTCTAATAACGATTAGTTACATATATGAAATATGATCGAGGTTCTTTCATATGATGAGTTTGCAGTCTCCAGCGTTTTAGTTCACTCCGCTACTTTGGTCATACTGACGTCAAATAAAATCTTGACGTTTGCTTGTACTTGAATTCGCAATATCCAGAGAAGAACCCGTGCGTGAATGAAACATTTTCGTCAATTTTTGCATGAATTTTAATGTGAACTGATCATGTTTTTTGCAGCTGTCTCCAACCTTGAAGACAATTGTTTTGGTGAAAGGAGCTTGGTGTACCATCGCACGAGAGATTTTCCCCTATGCTTTCGAGATCTCTAGTTGTGTGTTCTTTGTGATTCCAATGACCATCATCACCGTACTCTACGTACTAATCGGACTCAAACTAAGGAGGCCACGTGGGGGCTCCGGAAGCAACAGCCAAGAACTGAACGTGGAGCCACGCAACATTTCTACTCGACATTCCCAAAGCCATGTCATTCGTATGCTAGGTAAGCCGAAACATCTTAGATATGTAACTGGTTGGGAAAAAAATATTATTGCTTCATCTCATTTCATTCGAGACAATTGCCATTCTCATATTTCTTCCTTTCAATATTCACTATAATTAGTTTAATAATGTGTATCAACAACAAGCCAAACTTTCACCGCTCAAAATAACCTTTCCAAACTCATAGGCAGTCAACCTGTGTGTTTGGTTGGGAGGCTCAGAATTTTGCACGTTGTTGCGAAACCACTTTATTTTAACTTCAAAGCTGGCAATGTGGATAGGAAAGTTTTGTAATTACTTTGCAAACAGTCTTGTTGGCATGCTGGTGTAAAAATAATCCCATTTAATGTGCACCAATGCATAAGAAACCGAAATGACGAAATAGGCAATTAGGGAAGGGAGTTGCTGCTCCCACCACCAGTCGTGTCGTAGTGGCAGCCTTATAAGTTTCCTTTAGATAGTTTGAGAAACTATGTTTTGTGGTTTATACGATGACGAGCGAAAAGATCGTGCAGTTATCCAAGGTCAGTTTTATAGGAGGCTTAATATACCCGTACCAATAATAATTCATATTTAAAGGATTGGATCGTAAAACTCGATCCAAAAATATTATGCAGAACGACAGTTATAATTCCATCTACTAATAGGAGAGCTGGCAATTTCCATAATTTAAAACTTAACCCTGGAATCAAAACTCATTTAATCATCTTTTCCTATCTTGGCTTAAGTCTCTTGAAAAATTAATTTGAAACTTGAGTCTTTGCTAGATAGATACCTACGTATTTGCGATGTTGTGAATATGCATTAAGCAGAGGGATAAAGAGCACGATATGTATTTCCGCTCGACCTTGAAGAAAGAAAGTGTTCATTAATCCAGGTCAACTTTACTCCCTTTTATGGATGGGATAAACTTTTTATCCTAATGTCTTGATTCAGCAATTCATATTCTACTTCTGAAAGTCAGAGATGCTCTTTGGGTGAAAGCCTCCAGCACGGTGTAATAATGAAAAGCAGTGGAGCACACGCGTAGGAGAACATCATCAAAGTTTTTTTCCCCATCCTATTCAAATCCAAATAAAAATGATAATGCGGTGGGATGGCCTTAAGAATAATTTTATGAGACTAGTTTCTCCTCTCCATTAAGGAAATTGGGAGGGGGAAGTTGAACCAAAAAATATTCAATCAGGAAGGGAATGGTTTCAATAAGCTATGTGTAAATATTGAGTCGTTAGCCTAGAACTTTAGGATTTTTTGAACAAATACGGGCACTGTCGTTAGAGGAAATCGTTAATAGAGTGAAACTACTCGATTGTTGTCAACAACTGCTGTCGCTTGCTACTTTTTGACATTTTATGTTTGTCTGTTGGTGAACTATAATTAATTGTATTGGGGGATAATCAAAAAAAAGTAGTCATTACTTGTAGTATTATTTTACTTCATCGAAAGGGAAAAAATATTTTGTTGAATTATCCCATTTCAAAGGGATGCCCAGCAGACATGATATAAATAAGATTTATATACTTTGACCCACTTTCCCTCAATAAATGTCAGCCTCGGTAATTAGACTTTTATTAGCTCTCATTAAGATTTATTTGGCATGATATGAAAGGAAAAAACCCAAAGAGATAAATCTAAAATTGAAGGGTCCGTATTAACATCTTCTGTTTTTCGAGACAAGCGAAGCTTAGTACTACGTTAGGTTTAGGTTGTAGCCGAAAAAAAGTCGCAATTGTCAATAATTTCAATTTGTAATTGGAAGCGGATGAGTTTCTCCCTTTTCTCATTCATTTGAGTTAATCCGGATTGTTATTAGGAATATAGAGCATTAGAACAAAAACCTTTTCAATGAGTTCAGAGGAACTTGGAAAAGTTTATAATAATAACAAGGAAGTAGGAAAATAAAATTTATTAGAAAACTTTCTCTTTGTGGTACAAGTGCTTTACCCAAAGTGGCGTTTGAAGTGGCAGGGTATTATTACTGTGAACGTTTGTTTGCAGCTGAGAATGCAGAAATTAAAAGGGAACAACACGAACAAGTTTCAATTTTGCTGGTTGCAATGTAAATAAACGTGTTGGTAAACAAGTGCAAGCTTTAATCTTGTAAATTAATCAAAAAATTCCTAATACGCTCAGGAACTTTATTACACAGTTAATGCAGTCTAATGAGCTGAACAGCGTGCGATGTCAGGCTCATGGATAGTTTTCAAAAGTATGTTTGTGAACGGCCAGGAGTGTCGTCAAATGCAGGGACGTAGAAACTTTCAAACCCCAGATGCCGAACACTCGTAACTACTACGGAGTAAATGTGGAAACCACAGTGAAAGCTCTTTGTCCTCTTCAAACCCAAGTCATATATTGCGGTCACTCCCCATCCACTTCTAAAAGGATGAGGATGGAAACGTCTCTTTCGCATAATCTTTTCCTGCTGCTTCCAAAATAAAATATGACAATGTGGGAACGACCAGTTAAGCTCTTTGCAAATTCCTTCATCTTTTACGATACCACTTCCTGCTGCAGTTGCTCCTCGAAATAGAAGCCCATTTCAAACTTCCTGTATGGATGACTGAGAGGATGAAGACGATGACTTACTTTCTAGTTGTTACAGTGTCCTATGAAGTGTCTTTTTCAGAAATAGACTAGGATGAGGGATGGAGTGTTTCGGGGCATGACTGAAACCCATTTTTATTGACAAAATTCTTGTAAAATTTATCAGTTGTCATTTTTGGAGTCAGCCAAGTACGTCGTAGTAGGTGGTCATCGGTCGAAATAGTATTATTCTGCAGAAATAGTTGTGATCAAAATATACTTAACAGCTAGTTAAATTCGTCGTGCTTTCATTTAAACCATTAACTAATGATAAGTCGTAGCCTTGTCGGAATTTCAGTCCAAATTAGGAGTACTCTTGCCAAGCGGGCATTTCTGAAATATTTTATCCAAAGCCATTCCCCCCAACAGAATGAATAATTTTCTTTTGCTTTTGCTAGAGACTATATAGGAGTATTTAATTTGGCCAGAGAAAGTCCAAATAAATAATCATATCATAACAATATACAATATGTATAGTTTATTATGTTTCATGCATTTTGTTTGGGTGGGTGGCTATAGCCAAACGCTCTAGTCCGTTGAGAGTTTGTAATAATAGGAGTATAGAAATGTAATCTCGTCGTCATCCGCCTCCCACACAACAAAGACAGACATTCCATATAGTTTTTTTTGCTTCCGTCCCACTACATGACAAACATTTGTGTTGATTACGATAAGTTTATATCATAAAATGGTTGCAAAGCTCGTAATTTTTATTCCGTCTCATACAATAATTGTGCACGTATAAAAAAGAGGACTCGCTATATTAGCGTCTGTCTGGATCCTGGATCCTTATTCAGATTTGGAGTCTAGTCTTGCCAAACCACAATTTTTATTTGCTCCCCAGAAAGCACTCAGCATCAGCATGGCAAGAAGGGATTATATTGGAGTGTCGTTTCAGGAAAATATATGGAGTATTTAATTTCACTCTTTCTGGCCTTTTCTGGTCAAATGAATATTTTTTTTGTCATGATAAAATGGAGACTAACGCAGACTAGAGCGATAGTCTCCACAA
Source organism: Lepidocyrtus paradoxus (assembly GCA_034696885.1). NCBI lineage: Eukaryota > Metazoa > Arthropoda > Collembola > Entomobryomorpha > Entomobryidae > Lepidocyrtus > Lepidocyrtus paradoxus. The sequence goes on along the minus strand of JAQGAH010000311.1, from coordinate 23,155 downwards.
AGAGTTAATTTAGTATGTGACGAGTGTCAAAGGGAAAATAAACGATTTTATGTTAGATTGATTAATCTATTAAACCATGTATTACCTATTACTTATCAGACCATCACATGATATCTTTCCCGATGGACATATAGTAGTATCACTCCTATCCCTACGGTGTTTATCGGTCATCCTCAGCTTTCATCCAACTTGTGATGATGTGGCGCGCGTGCAAAATATCTAATGATGCTAATGATGACCTTGATAACAAGGCTGGGTAAATGATTTTTAGATATACAAAGTAACATTGTATTTAAAATACGTGTATTTTGCCCAGCCTTGATAAAAAATTCAAGAATCTCTGCATGTTCATGAAAATTAAGTAAATTTCCCACATAGTTTTCGGATGTAGATTCAACCACAAGCTTAAAAATATTAAAAGGGTTATAGGTACATGTCATTTGATTACGTTATTTGATCATTCCAGTTTGCATTACTTTGTCTGTGGGGTCTGCTATGCATCTAAATAATGCAATACTGAAACAGTAAAAGCAATTAGATTAGCTTGGATAATTGACAATTAAGCCACGCTGATCGGATGAAATTTGTCACAGTACATAAAACCTATTTGTGGGAAAATATTCCATTCATCATCATTACTAATCCACCAGCTTCAAGGATGAAGATGCACTTATGAAATGGCCAATCATAATAAAAAAATATAGGAATAGGAACTGTTTTATGGACTTATGGATTATACCTATTTATTGATTTATGACTGCTCTTTTCACTAGAAAGAAATATTAGTCCTTTCAAACCTGCACAAGGTAATTAGTCGGAAGATTACTCATTCTAGGAAAATGGAGTAAAGAGATATGCACTTTCTAAAGAGTTCCATCTCCATCCGTGTATATTTGATTTCAATGGATGAAAAGTGGGAAACAGATTGGATTGTAATTGGCGCACAAATAAATGTAAAGTGAATTCCGCGTATCGTGAAGACAAGACCTTGACTGTCTTCCGACGTTTATATATCGTTGCATATTTATGTTGTACTTTATTTTAACGATTGGCTCGGTATCTGAATATTGGTTGGATGGTTGGGATAATAGCAAAAATATCTTTCTTTCCATATCCCTTTATTATTCTCTCCTCCTCGACTTATTCCGCTGTGAGATCCGTATTTCCGTGCTTACTGACAGGCTAGGAGGGATCTGAGTGGTTTAATGCTATTATTGCACATTAGCCCGAAAGATTTACAGACGGGGAGAAGATCTTTCGAAAGAACATAAACAGGTCGAGAAGGAACACTTGAGATTGAATCCGTTTCGGATTCCATCTTGGTTTCGCTTTAGCTGGCATTAAGTTTTCAGTAATGGGTTTAGCCGACCTATAGCTAAATGTTCTCAAAGCAGAATGTTTCTTTGAAAGAGGCTGATTGGGACAATCGTAAATTTGCTGAAGAAATCAAAACATCTCGTTACATGATACTGTATGGAAAATATTTGTGAACAGAGTTGGAGTATTAGTAGACGACCAGGCTTAGGCTCTTGTGATGATGATCCGATCATAAAAATAAATGTCAGTTAAATATTTAATGGAGGAATCGGAGTATACAGTCTTTGGATTGCTCAAGTAGAATCGGATATGCAGTGATATCATGGCAAGGGATGTATTTATAGTATTTGCTTCAATTTAGGAATATTTGGATGTAAAATACGATGATCAGTGTCATGTCACCTTTCAGTCCATCTGAAAATGATGATCCTCTTTCACATTTTCAGCATGTGTTACATAAGCTGAGAGGAGAGATTGGTTGCTGTTTTTCCTTCCTCTAATCATAAACTACAATGCCTACGTAATGCTGCAAGCAAATATGGAACTTGGCTAAATTTCTTTGAAATTTTTAGATTTTTTTAGGAAAATAGTTTCCATCTGATGAAATGATGTGATGAGACATTTATTGCTAGAAGTGTCGTATTTTTTTCATACACGGGAATTTGTTAGTCAAAATGGTGTTGTATGTAGAATTAAAGCTGGGGACATATGACCTACGCTGACCTCATGTTGACTCGTTCACCCATGAAATTTTTGTAGCATGTTAGGAAAAACGGGTTGATATAAATATAATGCTGATGTAATTAATATTAGAGCATCCTTTAAAGAAAGGACAGGCAAGGTATAAATGGGTGATATGAATGTGCTCCTGTCCCAAAAATCCATCTATACCAGTTATTGAACGTTGTTAAAATCTATTAATACAGGAACAGCGTTTAAGTATAAGATTTGCTAATTTTCTATTTTTGTCTATTTGAACAGTGGCTGTAGTAGTAGCATTCTTCATTTGCTGGGCACCATTCCACGCTCAGCGCTTCATGGCTCTCTACGGCAGAGCTTATGAACTGGAAGGGCATGATCTCTACCGGACCATTTATCAAGGGGTTCACTACACTTCTGGAATTCTCTATTACATCTCCACCTGCATCAACCCCATTCTCTATCACATCATGAGCAACAAATTCCGGCAGGCATTTAAGGTAACAACGTAGAGAAATGTTATACATGATTTTATCTAAAATCTTTGGAAAGATATATCTTACAAACAAAGCATTTTAATTATGAAGGATACTGCAAGTCGATTCTGTGGCAAGTCAAACTCCCGTCTTCAGCACCGGACATACTCAGCAATCTCCCACAGGTCTAGCCGAATGGGCGTCGTACGAGGTCACCACCAGTTCAGTAGCGTGAGGAAGTCAGCAGTGGACACGGATATGGACATGTGTTTCAAATGTCGCAGAACCCAGACCATTTGCACTTGCAAGGGATCACTGACCAACAACCATGCTGGGAATCATTTGAACAACCATCATCACCACCTTCACCATTACCATTCACATCATAATAATCACAAGAATAAACTGAACCAACTCAAAAGTTTTCAAATGGACCAACCTGGAAGTGAGTCCACCGCCCTGACCCTTCTCAAGTCCAGTCCGTCCGAAAAAGATGTGGTTATTGCCATGTCCGCGATGGAAAAAAGGTCTGTGGCCTATTCAAATAAAAGCAAGAAAAGAAAGAAATCCCCAACAAAATTGGGAGATACCTTAGCTGATGAGTAATATATGCCCTTTTCCTTCCCCCATCCCATTCAGAAAGTAACCGCAGTTTTCCCTGCTTTAGTATAATACGTGTTGTGTGGAATGAAATGCTTTTACTAATTGCATCATAAATTTTATGTAATTCATTTTGTCTGCCGTCATACCGTCCAGTATGTGCACGTCATCAATTTCCCCCTCAGACGATCCTCAAATAGAATTTTAAAAAATTGCATGAAAATTGAACTTTTTCAAGGATATGTAATTTGAGGAATTTGTACGATGTAAAGATTTTATTTTTTGATAACTACCAATGCCAAGATAGGAGGTGTCTTGTTCTATTGGGTTGAAGATTAAAAATTTCATGGACTACCGATTAGGTCGCATGGCGTAGTAAGTTTCGCATTGCGTTGGTATGAGTTGATATACATATTTGCATTTAAAAATTTTACGGCATAATGTCTAAGATCTTGTAATGATCATATCGTTGATAATGCATTTATACAGAGAATTTTTCCTCTTTCTTAGTTAAAAAATTTATTGTATTTCCAGTAGTTCAGTCATATATTTATTTGTTGAATATTTCATGGAATGAAATGTACAAATTCTAGTATGATTGATGCTTAATTGCTATATGAGCACCTTGTTTTATTAAAGTAGTGACTTGTAATTGTTGGTTAGTTAGTTGAATTTTCTCCCGTGGGAGTCGAATGAATCGATGTTCATGAAAAACTGTATCAAACTTTCAATTCCTTCTCCTCCCCCAACATTATGTAAGTATCTGCATGCAGTACAATATGCACGGGTTTGCATGTATTTTTACGGTGAATATAATGGTGTATGTTATAAATTTGGAACGCATTTTTCGAACTTCTTCACGATATGCTAATGCACGTGGATATGGATAAATTGTTACGAATCGCCCTCTTCATGAAATACCCCTTCCTCAAACATACAACCAAGGAGGGCATGTATTCCACTGAAAAGCTATGAGTCCAGAAAATGCCAGAAACTATGACTGTCACCGTTTTCACTCTACCGTATCCTCCTGTGATGATGACTTGTCGAGTTTACTGAAAACGTAACAGAAGAACAGACAATGCTTTCAATTCATTACTAATTCAATGCTAAAACTGAAATTGCAATCACCCAAAAATATGATTGTTGTCACTACTTGCAACAATTCAATCTCTTTTAAATATAGCACGTTTCTACTAATATTTAGCATATCTTGCAACTAACCAAAAGTCAATAACTAACTTGATGCTGATATTATGTCTTTATTTGTTCGTGGGTGACCTAACAGCAGCATAAAGCAAGAGTCGGCAAAGCGATTGCATTGCAAAACCCTTCTTTTTCCGCACGGACTCTCCTGTGATGTATGCGAATTTTGTGTGATTTAGGAATCAAGATGACCGCATGAGTGTAGCATGAAAAAATTATTGTAACAATACTAACAACACAAACCAAAAATGAACTGTAGTAAATTGTAATACTAACAAAACACAAACTCGTTTTCATCCTTGAAACCTTAACAAAGCCTTAACTACTCTAGTTTAAAATACCACACTACAGACTCAGAAGAGCAGTAGCCAGTAGTAAGTTTGAATGAACAATGTACAAGCTTCATATAAATATCAAGGCGAAGGACAAATGGAAAGTAATGAAATGAATTATAATCCAAATCAATGATCCACATGGTGTCATTTGCACAATACCACATACACAAAGCAACAAAAAACAAGCAAAATGTGGAATAGCTGGTTAGAATTACATTTTTACTATTCATTATGTTTACGGAATTCATTTGGATCTCCTATTTACAAATATATACACTTGACACATAACAGTTGTTAGTAATTACTATCACATTTTTCTATCAATACACGCGCACAGCCTTTTCTCCATCAAGGTCAGAGCAATAAACACAGTTTTTTAGCACCACACATGCCCACAATTAAAAGTCACCATTACCATTGTAGCTCCAATCGCTTATAAATGAACCTTTATAACATGTCAGATACCAACTAACATAAATGATTATTGAATTAATTGTTTGTTGTTGTGAAATCCACATTTTATATGACTTTCTCTTTTAATACAAGCTGAAATTTTATTATGCATACACCAGTTTTAGTACAACTTGACTCAACAAGGTTCTCTTGTTTTATTTTCCCTTGAAGCCAGGGACCACTATGCCCGAGTCCAAACTCCAACAATCACCATCTCAACAACTTCAGCAATCAATCTACACCATCACCACCAACACCTAATGCACCACCACCTTCATCATCCCCTCCCCCCACGGGTCTGAGAGCATTCCTAAGTCGAGCAGGGAAGAAGAGTAGTCATCATCGTCCAAGTCCCCTTTCAGCCAGCTCTTCTCATCCCCTGCAGAATGGAGTCAAGCCGGAGAAGCAGCGTCGTAAATGGGGACTAACTTCTAAAAACAAATCCGGAGCCAATCATCATCCACTCAAGCATATAGGACTAGCAGCGAGACGTCCCCCGAGTGACCCCGCCCTCCAGTCAACTTTTGCTGTTACCCTTTTAGATGGGAAGGGGCACAGCAAAACGGCCGTATTGAGACCTCGCACGGCATCCACCGGCGGAAATAATGCGGCAGTCATTCTGGCGACGTACAAAGCCTCCGGAAGGGCCACAAGCTATAGCTCAGTGGACTCTGGGAAATCAAATAATACTATAAGTAACAGTAGTTTGCAGGATATGGATGAAAGTGAGTACACAGGGGAGGAGCTTGCTGGTTATATGGCTGAGTTGAATCATAGTTTAGAATCGCCAAACAAAATATAAATTACTTGTCAGGATTCGCATCCGAAACAATATAGATCTGATTCAAGCCAATGTATTTTTGTCAAAATGAATGATAATTATATTTATGAAGCTGACTTCAGACGTACTACTCCTCCCCCTCCCTATAGTAAAACGTTGGAGTGGCTGATGATGAAGGTGAAAGTCCTGAACTTACTAAATGAGTGGGCTCCACAAACCATTTTTCTACTCCCAAACAAAAAAAAAGAAAGTACTCAAACTAGTCTCAAATACATATGTCGTTTTTATATTACGTAAACATTTATATCGTACGGAGTTATTACCCATTGTTCAGTAAGTAAGAGATGATAAGTATATCTTTAATGATTCACAGTTCAATTAAGAAGAAAATTGTTCATTGTTTCTCTACTTGTACTGATTTTTTTTATACAAAACGTTTTGCTGCTTTTTATGAGTTCAAGATAAACTATAGGATTTGTTACTTGCGCTCAGTTATGAAATCCTCAAAATATTATTGTTTTACATAGATGGTTTGTTAAGTTTGTAAATAAATATAACCTACTTATTATGTCAATCATTACAAAGCTTCCAGCTTCCTTCCTTCTGTTTGTGTAAAATATCCAGATTAAGACTTTTTTAGATTAGAAATGCTGCTAAATAACGATGCTAGTCTAGTCGTTTATACATTTGTTCTTTGATGTATTACTAAAGCTGTAAAACTGCACATTAGACTTTACAGTGCTGGCCATTTAGTTTGTAAATATGGCTTTTAAATAATCATCGTTAGAGTAAAAACGCACTTTCAAAGTATTTATTATTTTTTAGATAAGAACATATAGTTTTAGATTAAGTTAAGTACATAATTAAGTCTATAATTTACAAAATGTGAGCTGCAATTGTGGAGTATATAAATGGTTGGAGATTTAGTAGCGTATAAAGTTTAAAGTAGCATTCAGCACATTCAGTAGTTTGAGTGGTGTGCGATTATGTCTTTGTAAATATCAGAAAAAATGTATAGTTATGAGAGAAATGAAAGTTACATAAGTCATTCATTATGCTGTTGAGATGAAGCTTAGGTTATCTTTCATCATATGCTTGCCAAAGAAAGAAGCTACTGTTCAAGTTTGCAATTCAACTAGTCCGGTCTTCACGTGTTGTCTTTAGGTGTATAAAGTATTGAGAAACTTGTTCGTTGTATTTTTAATCGGAAAATCAATGCAAAATTGTTGTTAACCTTAATCTAATATTTGTTCAAAAAGAAAATTTCATGTCAAAAAATCGGAATTTTTTTACCATCATTATTGTAAAATTAATTGTCACTGTACATATTATGTCATTATTACGTTTGTCAATAAGCAGAACATAAGTTAAGGTAGAATAGAATATTTTAACAATGAACATTATAACGAACGTGGATGTGATATGTCAATGCAGTTAACAGATAGATCTTACTAGCTGTGTATTTTTTTCTTTGATCTGGGAATCAATCGAAAAACAAGAACTTTCACTGAACATTAAAAACGAAAGAAATTTTTTCTATTTCATGAACGTTGTAGTTAAAAAAAAACTATAAAGTGTATTTGGAAACCGAGCCGTTACACTTACATCTTATATTATGTATATCTATTGTAGGCTAGAAAATATTATTACGCAACGGAAAATGGACGGGGGCGATATGCAACGAAAGCGATGGTCATATTATGATGGGTACCTGCTGAATGAGGAACTGGTGTGTACCTAATAGTTTTGTACGTACTTTGGGGTCTGCTGCGATGCTATTGTTATATGAAACTATGTGTTTTTAATTACGCGTCAACGATAAACCGTTAGAAAATGCTTCATGGACGAGTTCCACTTTCCGCATTTCATGTTACGGAAATGATACATGATATGAGAACAACTTTCTGTCATCCCATAAATAACCCCCCAAAATATGGTGAAATCTCCCAGAACTAGAAAGATTTCTAGATTTAACTACCTTTCTTTGTCTTACTATAACTGTGTGCTGTTAGCTTAACTAGTATTTACCTAAAGTACAATATTGAAGTTAAACCGGTATATGATAGGTACTACTACTTAACCATTAGACTTCATATTAATTTTGCTATTTGTGCAAGGTTTGGCCAGTTTTAATTTAATACTTATAAATACTTCAACAATTTATAGTCAGACCCAGGGAGGAATTGAATGTGCAAATAATTGAACTCTTGTAGCTTTCTTTGTTTAAATTATTCTTTGTCTAGCATAACAGTAGGTATAGTTGACCTTCCAATGAACTAATTAACGTACAGGTGTAAGGAATAGGTAGTGCTACAAGGTACCAGTATTCTCAATCATTGTGAATGTCAAATGTCAGTGTCTTTTGTTCTTCCCGTTTACAGGTAATCTGTCCGTTCTGCAAGTTTTTACTTTTCGTTACGTTTCCCTTGAGCTACTTAAAACAGGTGAAAAAAATATAATGAGGCAGGCATACGGCTTGCTTAATTGTTATTTTAATTGTATTTTCAACTATGTACATAAAGATCATTATTCATAATTCAGCCATCTCTAATTGTAAGTAGTTGAGTAGATTTGTAGCAATTAGATGCGTTAATAAACTTAAATACTTAGGTAAATACATAGACTATCGAGCAAGGAACTGAATTTTTGGAGAAAAAAAACATGTTTATTTTTTAGAAACAACACGTTTCGAATTGATATTAAAAAAAGTTTATTTTACGAGAATCGTTCAACTGAAACGATCCCACAGTCCACCTCATCTCACGCATCAGTCTGTCCAATCAAGTGGTATTGAAATTAGTGCGTAGGGGGTGAAAGTGAAAGCACTTATTTTAAAAATGTCTAAAAATTTAGCTGAGAAAAACGGACTTTGATGAACATTTTATGGTTTTGTTGTTTATATATCTCTTAAAGTGTAAGATTTTTGTTATATCTTTATCAAGCATAAAGTACATTGAAAGTTTACAAAAAGTTAATTATTGTGTAACAATGAGATAGAGATGCCGCTGGAAATTACTCGATTGTACAATGTACCGTCAGTCTCATATTAAAATATGTATTGTAATTGTATAAAACATGTCGCGGTCATTTTGTCTATGTCTGAATCAAAATGAATAAAAACACACGTAAAAACTTACGTACACGTTCAATGGTTCATTTAAAACCCATAAATAATGCTGAAATAAGGTGAGCATATACACTTCATTTTCAAACACATGCAGTGAAAGTCTGCATACGGGATTGACTAAAATATAAGAGTCAATATCGTTATTCGCTGTCTTGGAGACCCCCTTGCGAAACAACATAGTTGTCGAAGTTTGCACGCGATGTACTAAAAAGTGTAAAGATAATTGCTCATCTTATATTTTTATTTTCATCTTTACAACTGTCAGCGACTAAGGATTCCGTGTCAGTATGGTTTGACTTTAATGCATCCAAATATGCCGGGTTCAAATTGCAATTATAAAAAAGGTGCTTATGCTTTCACAAGTAAGCTACTCTACTCTACTTTGTACAAAATACGTACTGCCAAAATATGGACTAAAATCTTTTATTTGAGCTGTCAGATACGTTTTATTAAAAATGCTCAAAACAAAATTGATTGCTTTTATCTATAATAACTTTTCTAAATTAGTTAATTTTGGCCGTATGGAGGTCTAGGGTTTGTCCTTAAGTAGAAGACTCCTCTTGTTCTGAAATTTAGAATGTCTTTTAGAAGATGAAATTCTATTTCAGTAAACTTACTTATGTAAAGTTTAAAAAAATTTTTAAATTACGTGACAGGAGTGCCCCAACCCATTGGAGCTCTCTCCTCGCAGTCACAACTTCCTTCGTCATATTCCTTCCAGCTTTCGCATTTGCAAGAAGAAAATGCTTCCGGGTTGGCTATGGATTCTCTGAAAAATTTTTGCACTAATTCGTGACTACAAGTGCCAACTAAAAACAACATGGATTGATTAGTAGTTTCAAACCATTGATATTGTTTGCGTTAGTGGACTGGAATAAGTATTTTCTATTTACTCAGGTTATCATCACATCCAGGTTGATTTTTTCCTCCATTTGGCTGACGGCAAAATAATAACAGATTTATATTTAATAATAATTGAGTGAGAAGCGAAATTAAGGGCAAGTAAATCTATGTTATACAAATAATTTAGATTTAATTGATAGCAATTACATAGAAATCCGCATGTCCGGTTGGATTTTTAAATCCAAGATAAATAGTGGATGTATGAAGGACGTTGACAAATTCTGCATCTGCAATATCAAGACGCTCCTCATCTCCTCTACGTTCAAAAAGTGGCCATGCGGGGTCAAGAGCTAAATTTTAAAAAATTGTAAAAAAAAAAATTAAAAGCTTATTGTAAGATATCTGAGCAGTTAAAATTCATCAATTCATTCATAATTTAATTATAAATGAATTACCAAAGACGGCTCTTAATTTGCCCCCATTCAAGTTCCGAGCGATATAATTAGGAATGTGCCCTCCCAAAGAATGGCCAGCATAGTAAGTTTGGTTCAAAGTGGCCACGCCTTGGTCCACTAAATAATTAATGAGTGTCCCTATATATTCACCAACTGGTTCGATGTTCCGAACAGCTCTTAAGTAATCGTCTTCTTTAGATAGGATTGACCAATCTATGAAGACAATGTTTACCGGTTCTCCCCTTTCCGTGAATCCTCTGCGAATATCGTCTCTAAGCCCTTCGCCACTACCAAATCCGTGAGCAGCAAGGAAGAGTGGAGCATCCTTCGCAAATCCTGCAAGACAATTGTCTGCGCAGTTTGGAAGTATCTGCCGACCATAATTTTGTCCGCTAAAATATGTTTTTTAGAAAGGGAAACAAGTTGAAATTATGTACAAGACAGTATGATCTAAGACCTTTCGTTCTCATCTTACGGAAGATAATGCCAGAAGATGCAGTCCTCCTCTATTGCAACAGGCGTGGGAACTTTGTTTGTCTTTGGTTCAAGAAACCCCGGCACTACCCTTCCATCGTCAGTTGGAAACCAGAAGAATTCCTTCTCATATTCAGCATGGGGTGCTGGCAGGGTCGACACCACTCCAACAAGAAGGGCAAAACCTCCCACAATATACTTCATCGTGCTGACCAGTTGGTCACCTTTGAACTTATAATTGGGAATTTGGGAATGAATACACAATATCTTGTAGATGGAGAAAGTTTTAGTTGAGCTCTCGTTGTGCTGGGTTTATGCAGGTGCGGAATTCGCATTTATATCGGTTGATGTTGGACGTCATTTTAATATCAGCTAATCACTATATTGCGAATTATGCATTGCATGTATCTGTAAATTTACGTAATGCATCAAAAGTGACATCAATCAACCAATCCATTGATCAGTCAATCAAGCAAATGATTTTATTCGAGACAATTGACAAAGTGACAAGGGGCGGTGCTCCAAGAGATTGCAATGACAGAAACGAACTTAAAAGCATGTCAAGTAGTATTTACAAACAGTTAATTAAAATAATCATAAGATATCTATTATAAATTGACATTGTAGTTTCTGGTCATTTTTATACATTGGTTTAGGAAATTCCAAATATTTTGTGCGTGTGCACTACTTTGATGTTCGATTGTCTTTGTTGTTGTGAATTGGGAATCATCCCGAGTTGTAAAAGAGAATTGGTGGATGATTATCTTATTTCCCAATTCACACCGTCGATTTTATCATTTGTTCTTACGTTTCATGAGCAAACGAGACTGGCCATCAATCTACCTTTACAATCATCATAAGGAGAATAATGCGATGAAATATAAATTGTAATTGCATAGTGCATGGAAATTGTTTTGAAAATCTATGAGTATTTTCAATCATCACAGGAGAGATATTTGTACTTTATAGGTAATTCTGAGAAACACTGCGAAAATGGGTGTTGCAACACGTTGATGCATTCTGCTTTACATTGAGATCCTGGGGAAAAAACTCCACATTTTTTACGGGAATTAACCATTTAGTATCAGTAGCCAGATATTTATTTCATTTCAGAGAATTTGTCAAATATGCATGTTGTGCAAGCATAAACACTTTTTGAAACATCATGTCCATAAGTTACATGACAGGATATGGAACTTGCTTGAAGAAAGGCCGATGCCGACATGCAATTGAAACAAAGGCAATGATTATGACTAACAATCCAATGGTATATTTGGATTTTTTACTGTTTATTTTTACACAGCGAGGCTTAATTTTATTGCAGGACTTATGCATATCTGCGCATATATGCACATCTTGGGGAATTCTCACAACTGATAGGGTTGTCCAACATCTAAAACCATGAATGAACCAAGGTTATCGTCTCATCGTCATCCTCATTTATGTCCTCAGCCATACCGTAATTCAAAGTATAAATGCGATAATTCCTAATTTTCTAAATTAGTTAATTTTGGCTGTATGGAGGTTCAGGGTTTGTCCTTAAGTATAAGACTCCTCTTGTTTTGAAATTTAGAATGTCTTTTAGAAGATGAAATTCTATTTCAGTACACTTATGTAAAGTTTTTAAAATGTTTTAAAATTACGTGACAGGAGTGCCCCAACCCATTGGAGCTCTCTCCTCGCAGTCACAACTTCCTTCGTCATATTCGTGCTTATGCTTTTCCCATCTTTTTACAAGTAAGTGACATCCAATTTACTAAAATACATAAATGAGGTGGCTCGTTGGAATGGATAAGCTATATCGATCAAACTTTGATGGAATATTTGAGTTTATTGTAGGATGGGGGAGAAAAGCAAAAAGTAGTCTAGCAACTTTACGGCATATAAAAGTCCTACTTGGTCATTCATAAAAGATATTTGCTAACTGGGTTTACAATTTATTTGAAATTAATTTGAAATGGGCTAAAAACTAAAAGCTTGTCACCCCTCTCAAGATTTCTTTTTGCTTCGCCAGCATAAATTATGACAAGTCTGGATCAGGATATTCACAGAATTCAAGAAATCCGACAATTGCTAGAGAGTCGCCAACGTTTCTTTGGTGGTCTGCAAATTACAGAGTTATATAAACTTAACAGTAAGGGAGAGCCCTTGGCAAGATTTTCAACTTCGCAGCAGCATATTTTAACAAGTCTCGGTGAACCTACGTTAGGTCACTCGGTTGAAGCCAATTTCGGAAGCTCGACCCTCTCTGTCAGCAACAGCAGTAATCAAATGGAGCACACGAAGATAATAATCAGGAAAGACACTGCCAATACCAGTGACGACAGCAGCAGCATTGAAAGCGACAAAGAAACTTACTGCGATGATGACGCTGCGTCCAGCGTTGGTCACTACTGCGCTGATAATAGCCAGAATGAATTCAGCAGTTCCGTCAGCTCCGATGAACTTGATAAGGTTGTGGTTACAAAGAGGAAAAAGATAGATAAACTGAAAAGGAGATCAAAAGGTGCCAATACTTTTCGAAAGCCGATGGAACACACTTTAGAGAAAGCAGAACAGCCTTCACCAAGAAAAGTGTTGGGAAAACCTAGGAAAAACTCATTGAATCCTGCCCCTCCATCGTCTCCTGGTTTCCGAAAAAAGTCAGTCACTTTTGATAAGACCTTGGTTGACACTGTTGGGACCGGGGGAAACAGAGAGAAAGAGAGGAAATCCCAATGGGATCCCCTACTTTTACTGAAGAAGCAAAGTTATGTACTGAGAGCGAGAGCAGTGAAACGGCTAGAGGACAGCGCGGCTTTGTCTACGCTTGTCCAGCAGGGGGTCCTTGGTGTAACAAATGGAACTTTGGCTATTGCTCGAGAGAAATTGAAAAACGCGGAGAAATCCTTACGAGTTACTGTAAAAACTACTGAGAACGCGCCCATAAAATCCTGTCACTACTCATTCGAGGTTCGGAAGCATCCCCAAACCCCACAGCAACAGACGGCTAAGCTACCAAAGAAAACTGTCTCAAGACTGGCAATACGGCAGACAGAAGAGGCGCTCAAAAGTGACTTGAATTTACGCGAAGCTTTTGCTTTAATTAAGATTAATCCGGACCCGATATTAGATTTAGCCTCTGCTGACAGCATCATCGATAAGCCGCTTGGGAATAGAGGAAGCTCAGCATATATCCCAGAAGAGAAAGGGATAAATGCCTATATTCCAACTGGAACGGGAATGGCTCCGGTTTATGAAGATCCGGAAACAATAAGGTCCCTAAGGAGACTGACCAAGTTGAGTGTTCAGCATCAGAAGGCACAAAAGTCATTGATACCAGAGTCAGTCAACTCTCAGATTGCCATGCAAAGTATGAAGAGCCAGGGTAAGAAGACGCTTTTGAAGGAATCTGCCGACGTAAAACGTGCCTCTGCAACCTCACTATCATCCAGGAGGAAGAGCAGCACAACTATCACTGGCAATATAAGCCAGCGAAAGTTTTTCATGAAGAAGCGATCTAAAGATAGAAACGGGACCAGTGGTCCCAAGTTGGCGTTTTCGGGGTAATGTGCTACTAACTTTAAATACTCATCTTAACTCATAAAATACATTTTCTTAATTGCTGAATTTTTTAAATCATTCAAGATTGGAAGCCGCACTACGAGCGGAACGGAAGGGGCTAGCTGATTTAGATGGAAACTTTCGACATGGATATTACACCGTAGAAAAGTTATCTGGAACTATTTTATAATAGTCAGGATTATTGTAGCCTCTAGCTAGCACACTATAACTTAATTATGATACGATATCCCATTACTGGCATTGATTAAGCCAAGCTATCGAGACAACTTTTTAATGTTACAGAGCCAATGATTAATAATGTTAAACTAAACATAAATATATAATAAGGTCAAAGTAGATCGTTTTCCTCAGCATTTTTCAACGTTTCATTTCTAAGAATTATCCAAAATCCATAGCACTCTCCAATCCAATGTTTATTCTTCAGACAAACAATATTTTATCATATATCTATAACAAGATTACGTCATCCCATCATCCACTTGGACAGGATAACGTTTTCCCGTCCAAAATTTTGTCAAAAAAACTACATCTCGAAACATAATACCAAAAGCATTGGAGTATAACTCTCCTGGGCTTTCAAAAATCAATTCATATATGGACTTCATAAACGTCCTTTGCTCACATGAATGGTCAGATAATAATTGGTCTAGTCAACATATCACTTCTTGGCTGAAACATTCATACAGATTCTATTTACTAATGTACCTTTTTGTAATTCTATCCATATGCAATATGAAGCCTACGTACTTTCGATACTCTTGTCCTCGCTCATTCCTTACTGCAACGTTTTTGGGAAAAAATGCATACAACTTGGTCGGTATCTCTTTGTCGCGATATGGACATGATGCTGCATACAACCTGCAAAGGAGACCTTCACCCGTCAGGAGACGCTCTAAATGGAATTAAATAACTGTAGGAAGCCTCCTTTTATATTTCATCACCTACCTTTTCCCCTTACATTTTTGTTAATGATATATGCGACATGTCATGTTTACATGAGCTGAGGAAAAGGAGAAGATTAAGTAAACTTCCAATAGCTGATCAGAAACGAGTAGCTCGAGTTGACATTTTTGGTTACCGTGCGTGCATCTGTGCACTTACTAGAAGTAGAATAACTTGACTGGTAGCCATAAAAGTGGACGTATAACAAAAGTATAAAAAACGATAATGAATTTTTCTAGTTGAAATTTGTGCTCATTTCTATGTCTTTCATTTCATTTGAGCGGTTCAGCAAAATGTAAGAAGGATTTCAGGAATTTTTAGTAAAAGAATCCATTCAAACGTGTTCTTTAATTACTGACGGGAAAAAATACGGCTTCATTCTGTACTCAAAATGTTAATTCAACTCCTTCAAATAAATATCTAATGCTTATGCTCATTTTATTCATCATTATCGCAAACGTGACCATTTAATTACAGACATTTCATTTTGGAAAAGCAGCTCACCATGTTTGGGCAGCTTTCTAGTGTAAAAAAAACCTGAAGAATACTTATGAATTAGCAGCATCCATAAAGTCTGTTCCGATCCAGGATCCAGATATTTTTAAAGACTTGCCAAGTACAAAATAATATCGTTTTCATACAATATCATCATGATCATCATGACTAGTGCTTATGTTTTACTAGCAAAGCAAGTCAATATAACAAAAACGCGATGAGGACAGGAATAAGAAAGTCATTCCAGGCATTTTTTCTTCTTCTTCATTACAACTTACAAGACTCATACCCTTTATAATAGATTATGCCTTTTCCCCCTTTGCTACTGCTATGCTAGTCGCTTGGAGCATTCAGTTTATTATCATCGGTCGCATCAGGATGATGATGATGATTAGGACAGGTAGGTGAAACAGGTATTTTTACAGTGGTGGCAAAGCCAAAGACCCAGCTACATTATGGTTACTGAGGCTGAACATTTTTTTTGGATGGATGGAAATAAAAGTAAGTGCCTCTTCTGCTTATCCATATCAAGTAGAAATACACGATGGACAGATACGTGAGTAGAGCCATGCATGAATTCCTCTCCACTTTACTCTGACACTGGCAGTGATGGTAATGATGAGGAGGTGAGGGTGATTATATTCATATTCTACTGACTGACTAGTATCGACTCTGACTCCTTTCTAGTTACTCTTGAGAAAAAGCACATTGTGAATATAAAGGAATGCTTTTTTTTGTGGAGAAGAGGATAAAAAAAACAGGTAGGAATGTGTTAGTGATGTGAGCAGGTGCAGGAAGCGGTGTCCTTTCATATGTAGAAAAATCCATTTATATTTTTTAAAATAATGGAATAACACCAACACACCCCTGGATGGAGAGATGGCTCATCTCATATCATATCACTTTACGGTTTTCCAATTTTCATAAAGGGCAGCTTTGAGTAGGCAACACAAATAATATATGTAGCTGAAGGCTTATGATATGTGTGGGGTTGGATGAAAAGTTGGAGAAAAAAAATGTTGGAATGTGCTCATGCCAGGGTAGAACAATGCTATCCACTTGAATACGAGGTACGGAAGGAAGCGGTGGATAGAGGATTAAGTTGGTGTAGTTTTTTCTTTGTAGTTTTTTTTCACGGGGCTGTTCTGGTAAATTGCTTCTTGTGGACTTGTTTAAACAGAGGGATAAAGAAAATTATAATTGTTTTAAATAAAGAGAGCAGAAAAAAACTTGTGAAAGACGTGTCATGTTTGTTTGAAATATTTGCATGGAATTGTAACGATTATCCGGTTGGTAGAAGGGGAATAAAGAGCTAATTTTAGCATCATGCATGCAAGCATGCCTAGGGAGATACTGAGGCATGCAATCTTTCTAACAAAATAGATGGAATTCATACGGAATTGTGTCAATTAGCATGATAATCTGCCCGTATCCATCCCACAATTCATGATGAATGAGGATGAGGAGAACAATAGAGACTTGTACTTTCACGATCACTTCCATCATCATGGCATGGAGCAAGTTCATCGGGGAGCCAATAATAATGGATCCCCAACAACGTTGGAGGCTGGATGTGAGGACGAGAACTCTTTGGGTTATCAAAGGCAATCACCCTCCCGACCAAGAAGCAACAGGTCGCTGAAGGTTCTGCGAGAAATCCTGACCTGTTGCGAGTGCCGGCGCTGCTCATCTCAGAAATCTAGTCATTGTAGGGGAAGGAATAACGAGGAAGATGAGGGTAGCGAACAGTTAACCGAAAGAGATAATAGTGATGATAATAATAATGAGAGACCGGAAGTGTCACGGGTCTTAAAATGGTTGGCAATTGTGTATAGCAGGAGACCCTCCATAGTTCTATTAGCCACTATTGTAATCGCCTTCTCAATCACGTGGATAGGCTTGTCGGAATATGGCCTTCCGGAATTTGACGATCCCTACCTGGGATTTGAAACGAGGTCAACTTCAATCTCAAACCGTTTGATTACATTAAGGAACTTGAAGAGTGAAGTAAATCAGTTACAAGTGCTGGAGAACTATCCAGGTGAAAAGTTGTCAGGGAGGGAGTGGAGAAGGAGGAGGAAAAAGAGAAGTGCCAAGGATGATGATCATGATGGGGAGGAAGAGGAAACAATGCAAATGGATGAACCGTTTGAGTTTAATAATCGAGATTTTTGTCCAAACACTCCAAGTAAGGCATAATTTTACATGTTTCTCTGCAACTTTTAGTAATGGCATGAGCTACATTAGTTTACTTTTTTTAATTTTTAGTGGAGGAGTACTCCAGAATAGCGTTGGAGCTGAAAGATCCCCCAAACATCTTTGACTATGAGACCGTGATGCTAATTTGCTTCTTCCAGAAAAAATTGGAAGACTTGCAGAGTTATAACACGCTATGCGAGAAAGCTTCAACCTATCAGTGCTGTCCTGGATGGTCTTTACCTAATTATATTGCATCGTACAGTAACAAAACGGATTGTACTCAATTACAGGTACATGATTTTTTGCATATCAAAATGACCAAACAATCAAAGCCCAAATATTTTTTCAATTTTGTTTTATTATTCTATTAAAGAAAATGAACGTGCGTTCGTTTGAAAATGACTTGAAATACTGCCGAAACTTTTACAAAAATGAGTCATCCAAGAACATTGAAAGCAACCCCGGCGTATGTTGGAAACGGGATGGAGGAGTGTGTCCTCACATATGCTGGCATGGAGGTCTTATCCATAGTGCCTACACGCTTACATTGGACAACCGTTTCTTGTCGAAAAATGTATGCAAAAATTTATTCTGAATTCCAACATTTTAAATACAGATATTTACTGTAATTTAAAAATATGTGTCTCTTATTTTTAGGAATCCCGATTTACAATGCTCATCTTGCCTGTGGCAAAATCTTCAAATGATCCTTCAACCATGGAATCCTTACAGGAAGAGCTTCTTCATATAACTTTACCAATGGATTATGTGTCTCTCGTAGGATATGATTTTGGTACGTAACCTGCAAAAACACATATCGTTCTCGTAGTTATTGTACGTTTGCAGTTTTCTATTGTCTTCTTTTTAAATTTCAAGGTGGAAAGGACAGCACATTTAGATCATACCTTGTATCTGATCTACGGTACATGGTGATGGCCTCGATTCTCATTTTCTTTGTTGTTTGCTTCTACACAAAATCCTTGTTTGTGACAATTGTTTCATTCGGAGTACTCACTTTATCGATGGGAAACGCTTATTTTATCTACTCGGCTGTACTGAGGGTTCCCTACTTCCCATTTATGAATATGCTGGTCACAATCATAGTTATGGGTGCGTCTAAACTCCGATATAAATTAAAACACCAATGAAATGATATAATCAAGTTTAAAGATAAGAGGTAGCATGGATGTAACATCATGGTTATCATATTTTATAGGAATTGGAACTGACGGTACCCTAATTTTAGGCTCTCAGTGGCACCGTCTCAAAATCAAGTATTTATCGCAGCGTGGCGATAAGCTATACTGGGAAATGCTAATGACGGAGCTCCTTGCGGAGACTACTACCCCTCTTTTCATCACAACTTGCACTACCGCTGCCGCTTTCTTTGCATCTCTTACTAGCTCTATTACAACGATACGATGCTTTAGGTAAGTTTTGCTTTCATTTTTAGCAGTTTGGATTATTATTAGTTTAACAAAAAATGATAATGAAAATATTTTATTTGTATTTTAGCATTTTTGCTGGAACGTCGACGCTAATGGGCTTCATCCTTCTTTACTTGAGTGTTCCACCAGCTTTAATTATAAGTGATTTAGTAGTAAACTACCTCAAATCTCTCTTCCCCCAAGAGTCAGAATCTAAGGGGAAGGTGTATTCCAAAATACTTCAGTTCTTTCAACGCATCAACGACCTTCAGCGAGCTTCATGCAATGTGTTCAGCAAACCTTATCACTACCTATCCAAAACGCTTATTAAAAATCATCGCGCAAAATGCTGGCTCACGATGTTCCTCATCCTTGTGGCCGTCCTGATGTGGTCCGTGTTTGTTGTGTTTATCCACCCCCAATTTCAACTCCCAAACACAGAACAGTTCCAATTGCTTTCCAGCAACCATCCCATCGAAAAGTTTGATCGCATTGTAGAGCCCGAGTTCACCATGGCTGGTATACCCGAAGAGGAATTGGGGGATAAGATGACTGTCTATTATATATGGGGGTTGAAGAGTGTCGACACAGGAAACAAATTCGATCCCATGGACAATGGGAATTTGGGATTCGACGAGAGCTTTTCGTTAGAGGCCCCACAAAATCAAAAATGGATGAAGAAGCTGTGTGCAAAATTGAAGACGCAGCCCTTCTACGATGACATAGCTAACTCTATGGTGGGAGCACATTATGACAGTTGCTTCCTCGAGACGATGGTCAAATGGATGAGGAGGGATTGTGAGCACATTTTCTTCAAAAATATTACCTATGCTCCATGCTGCAAAATCTCTAAATTCCCGTATGAGCCCGAAGTGTTTCAAAAGTGTGTTGGGTTGGCGTCAAGAGATATGCATAGGACCCCATCCTCATACTTTCGGACGGATGTAGCCGGGCCAAAATTCTTTGTCATGGAGGATTCCACAAGAAATACAAATATTAGCACAAAAACAGGAACCATTTCCCCTGAGGTGGATCAGTTCAAAGATGGGCAACTAGCCACTTTCACTCTTCGAGTGAAGACTAATGTTACCTTTTCCCTCGCGTATGAAAAGATGGATAAATTTTATCACCAGTTGGACCAATTCTTCAATGAGCATATCAAGTCAGAGAAGGTTCCGCTTGGGTTGGAAAATGGATTCTTTGTTTCTGCTCATTTGGATTTTTACGATCTTCAGACAAGCCTATTATCCGATACAATGCAAAGCGTGCTATTGTCTGCGGGATTGTGTTTTCTCTTGCTGTGGATCTTTGTTTGGGAACTTCGTATAGCAGTTGGGGCTGTTTTGTGTATCTTCGCTATCGGTAATTTTTTTAATAATATTTTTATTCACACATTTACCAGACAGGTAGCAATTTTGAACGCTTGTGATTGAATATTTGCTCGCTTGCAGTAAATGTCTCTTCTGCCATCCTAATAACTGCCTTTGGCTGGAAACTCGGTGTGTTCGAATCAATCGCAGTTACCGTGGCCGTCGGTCTCTCCGACTTCACCGCCCACAATGCCATCGAATTTGCTAAACGCAAGTCTGTTGCAGCAATGACCTCCCCCACATTCTTTGCTGCGGTTACAACTATCATCATGGGCCTTTTTATGTTGACATGCTCCAACGTACTAGTTTACCAGCAGATCGGAGCCTTCTTCTTTGTTCTCATTCTTGTCAGTTGGATATATTCAGTTTTCTTTCTGAGCCCGGTTTTAGCCACATTTGACTATATTTTGACTGCGATAAGACTGAGAAGGGTACCAAAGCCGCCGAGCTCCATATTTACACCGGCTGTCCCCGGTGTGTCCACCGTACAAACTGATATTCAAAATAGCTGTGGAATTGGGGAAGACAGTCATATCGACGATGATATCCCCTCAGTCATGGAGGGAACGGTGTACTGCAATGCCATGGTCGCGAGACGTGGAAGGAGCAAGAGAAGTAAAAGAAACAAAGGAAGTGGCCTACATCATAAAAATCGAGCCATTAGCGAGCCTACGATGCAAAACGCTAGGAATTCCGTGCACTTTGGCAGAGCTGAAAGTACGGAGCTCATTGAATCCCCCTCTGGTTTAGGTACCCGAGCCATGAGTGTCCGTAGTAGCCACAATATGATGGAACAGTGGAAGCTTCTAAAGAAGTTGGGCACGGAAACTGCAGTTTAATAAAGTACCTTAAAATGTCATTGCTCCTCAGCTAGAAATAATATGACAGTGCAATAAAAAATCAAATGATAACAGTGATTTGTTTTCATGAACTCGGAGTTACTCGATTTATTCAAAATATGAGTATGTTTTCACATCTATTCTCGAATTCTTCTTATTTATACTTTTCTGTGTGCTTTTGAATTACAAATGTTAATCATTTATACTAACAGTAAGTAAAATATAGTTTATGTAAATTATTTGTAGTTTTAGTACTCGCAAATATATATAAACGGTTTTTTTTATAAAATTGACTTACTCTAAACTACCCTCATTCATCATTTTTACTTGAAGGAAAGACCATTTTCATAAAATTGAACAGTTGAGCATTTTCTTTCATCCTGCTAACTGCGGAGCCCTGCTTGCGGTGTCGATAAGTATGACATATTGATAAGCATTCTTTCTTAACAAAGCCAAGACTAGAGCAATAAAGGTGCAACCCTGCATATGCAAAACCAAGCAGAGTCATGCAAAAAATTGAAGCAAGCTACATAAATACCGACTTTTTGATGTAAGGACTTTGGTTCTAAAGGTTAAATGGAGGTTTTAAGAGATATGAAAAGTTAGTACGAAAAGAGACCTACATATCCAACGGTGTTTTAATAATTTGTCCACTTCTTGGTCAAATGTCTTAATGAAAGTAGTCAACTCTGCGTAAGATAACTTCCCATTTTAAGTAGGACTGATACCTTTGAACTGGAATTACCTATATATATAGGTATATAAAGACGGACCTGTCGTTCAACAGTTATTCGTTGGCTGGAGTTTGACCAGGGGTCTGGTTACGGTCAGGAAACATTTGTACTTTCATTTTCAGGATTTCCTTTTGCCTAATAACTTTCAGTCTTTCTAGCCTGCTCAAGTCCTCCCAAAAACAAAGTCTCAATTCACTCTAAAGTAACATTACTATTACGTGTGAATAGCGAATTTCTATTGCGTTTTTAAGTATTTTATTACTCTAAATACAACCTGCTGTTAAAATTTCCTCGTAAATTGTCGAAGCAGACCTCTAAGGTCAATTAAGCCTGTTGTATTGTGTTTACTAAACATGACGCCTGAAGAGGAAGCTGCAGAATTTAGCAATTTCCTTCAAAGGTTTGGTGTGACTGTAAGTTACTTCCAATTTCCACCTACAGATGCGGGACGTGAGGAATTGATTCAAGACTTGGAACAAATTTTGAAAGAAATGATAGCAATTGAAGTGCAGCAGGGTCCACTGGAGGCACAGCAAGCTCCGAGCTGGTTACAACAAGCTCCAATTCCAGAGGCGGCTCAGGTAGCTCAAGTCCAGTTATATGCAGGGGACGCCCTGCCCGAACCAATTGGGCCTTATGAAGAGGAAGCTGAGCCAGCAGTCCAGTTTTATGCAGGGGACGCCCTGCCCGAACCAATTGGGCCTTATGAAGAGGAAGCTGAGCCAGCAGTCCAGTTTTATGAAGGGGACGCCCTGCCCGAACCAATTGGGCCTTATGAAGAGGAAGCTGAGCCAGCAGTCCAGTTTTATGCAGGGGACG